>PVKH010012402.1:0-11132 GCA_004027955.1 Chaetophractus vellerosus | reverse complement strand
TATTCAATGTTAAGAATAATAAAGCCATATATGGAACAATGTAAACAGTTTCTTTTGTTTTCTGTAAACAACAATAACAACTAACACCAATTTGAGGTTTACTATGTGCCAGGCACTCTTGAAGGACATATCATAAAATAAGTAATGATTATATTTCAGTAGTATGATTATTTCTGCTTTATATCTTCTAATATTCTCTAGGTATTTTCCAATATATATGTAATAAGCACATAAAACCCATCTATTTTTAACAAGCTCAGCTATTTTAAAAATGGGTTCATGACTTCAGGATTCCGAGGATGACTAACAACCAGTCCTGACCCTCTGAGATTGCCATGCACATAACATACATTCTCATGAGCACTTTGGGGGTGGGCAGCTGGGCGGGCCCCTGATCTGATGCATGCTTTCAGACCAATTCTAGGACATCTCCTAGGACCCTCTCCCCTTGGCCAGGTCCCAATTTTGTTTCTGCATTAGACAGGGGATTTCAGGGTGGTTCTATACAGGGCATGGATCAGATGAACATTAAGGTTTATGGCATCCTTGAAATCACACATTCTCTGGGGATACAGAACAGATTGCAACCTTATGCTCTTTATTCTTGGGAAGCTATGGGTAGGGTCTCCCTGCATTCTAAACTGACCATCCTGCAATTAGAAATGAGATTTTCAGCAGGAGCTCAATCTCGGTGTGAACCGCAGACAATAGCCTTTGGCTCCCTCTAACAAGATCAGTGAGCCAGGCTATTCAAATTGGCTAAATTTATATTGCACACTGGACCCTGTGAATAAATAACAGGGAAATTCTTTTGTTGGCTTGAAAATACTCTATACAAATTCTATCTTAATAATAGACTCTCAACAGGCCAGGCAAGTGCCAGCAGGCTGGAGCCAGGGTAGGAGATGAGGACAGGATTTCAGAATTTGGAGTGTTTCTAATGAAATGCTACACCTGCTGCCTCTGAAAGTGGAATTGATTGGTTAAAAATTTAGTACACAAGAGTTGTCCTGTGTGTGTTTCCCACCCTTTCAGTGTTGAGAGATTAAGGAGCTATTTCTATGGAGTCTGGAAGAGGCTTTGAATTTCCAGTGAGATAAGCAAAAGCCTGGCACATAGTGGGTACTCTGCCTTTGGAAAATAAACCAACTGGTTGGGAAAATTCTCCCCAGTTACTCTATCAGTGAATACTCGCTTGGTGTGACACTGAATCCTTTCCTCACTGACTGAAGCCCAAAGGGAAATTACCCATTCATATAACTGAAAAGTTCAGAGGCAGGTCCTTGGATTTTAGTTTCCTTCACTCTGTTAGTTCCGTTATCCTGGTCAATAGCCCCAGCTAAGCTCCTGCTGACAGCCAGCACCCACTGCCAGTGATAAGAAGGAGCCCTCTTGGTTGTTCCAGATCAACCAAGCCCTCAGATGATTTCAGCCCTACGTGACACCACGTAGGGACCCAACGAGCTGAGCTCAGCCAGCCCACAGAAATGAGATATAATACAGCTGCAGGCACAGCTTAATCAGGGGATAAAATGATGTTAACAAGACCTAATTTAGCTCCTTTTAAATCTCGACTTGACTCAACTCATGTTGGCTGTATTTTTGACAAGTTTGTCCCTTGTGGCCAAAAGACAGCTGTAATGTCTTCATAATTTACATCCTTCCAGTTTCAAATTCCTTCTGAAAAGAGTGAATATTTCTTTCCCTGGAGACCCAGCAACAAGTTCATGGTGCCTCATCGTCTCTGTTTAGGTCGTGTGCCCTCCCTGAATTAACCACTGTGACAAATACATAGGTCTAAACACTAACTAACTCACCCCTGGTTCCCACCCCTTCCCCTGTAGTTAGGGAAGAGGGGAGAGGGATGTCATCACCCCCCAAAAGGCATGGATTGAAATGAGGGGGCGCTGTTCCATCCAGAACTGAATCAGGATACACAGACAGAGGAACATGCCAGATCTGGTGGAAAAGACCTGAATCTACCACAGATAGTAAAGGAAATTTTCAAATGTACCTTCTGAGGAAGCCACTTGAAGTTTCTTCTCTTTAAAGTGCCACAAGCTACTTTCTTTTTTGTGAAGCTCAGTCCTGGGGGTGGAAACCATCTCTCATCTCATCTTACAATCCCTGCTCTTCCTAGCAGGATCTATCCGTGCCTCCCACCTCCAATCCCTGCCCTACCTCTATTCTTAGGCATGTCCTGATTAGGGCAGGGAGGAATAGCTGTGACTTATTTTTCATGTGCCAGGCATGGTGCTAAACCCTTTATGCAAAAACCTCATTCACTCTTCCCTGAAACTCAAGAAGCTCTCATCGTTTGTTTATAAGACGAAGAAAATGAAGTTCAGGGAGATGGTAAAACTCAGGCAAGACCACTAGGTAGAAGGAAGGGTATCTAAACATTGGCACCTGGGCTTTTAATGGTTCTATTCCCTCCTTTCTCCAGCACATTAGTCCAATCCCACATGGCAGAGCTTCTGCTCGCTCCATATTTCTTAGATCTGAAATAGTTTCTGATCGGAAACAGACATTTTCCCTGTCTAGGCTCTATTGACGCACTTCCTCCTCCAGGACTGTCACTATGATTTAAGCTCCAGACCGTGGCCTGGGAGCCCTGATGCCTTCTTTCACACCATTCCTCCTCCCTGCACAGGAAGCTTGTCTTGTGGGTATGGATATGCTTTCTGCTTGAAGATGGTCACCTTCTTGACCCCAGGGAGAGAGGTCACAGCCTGTGTTCTTCAATCCTTTGACTCTTATCAGGAAAGCTGCCTCCCACAAGGTAGATGCATAAAAATGCACAGAAAAAGAAGTGCATTTGGCCAAAAACAATATGTAAAGATGCTCAACATCATGGAGAATGAGAGTGATGCAAATTAGGACACCGAGATAGCCATTCATCACCATTTAGATTGGCAAATACCCAAAAGATGGACAACATATTCTGTCAGTGAGGCTGTGCAGAAACAGACTCTTTCATCTGTTCTGGTGGGAATGCAAAATGGTACAACTCTTATTTAAAGGAATTTGGCAATACTTACAAAACCTATGTATGTGTGTATCCTTGGATCCATTCATCCTATGTCAAGGATTCTGTTCCAAGGAGAAGCTGTCAGAAATATGAACACACAAACACACAAGACTATTCATTGTGGCACTGATGTAACAGAAAAGACCAGAAAGTACCCAAATGTCTATCTAAAAAGGACCAGTTGAATGAACTATGGTATATCCACACAAAGAAGCACTATACGACTATGAAAAAAGGAATGAAGAATATCTCTAGATAGTGCTAAGATATGGTCTCCAGGATACATTGTTAAATAAAAAAGCCAGGTGTAGAAGAGTTGGAATAGCATGCTATTTTTACCTAAGAAAGGGAATAAGTGTGAATATATATTTACTTGCTTATCTTTAAAATATGGTAGAATAGAGAAGCAAAACATTGGTCCTACATGGGACTATGAGGGAGGCCACGAATTCAGTTTCAAGACAGCTCTGAGCCTGCTCAGAAGACACAATGAGCAAAGTTTACCCACCCATGTTGAAAAGTTTATGGACAAGAAGTTATCTTTGCAATTAAATGGTGGCAGACATGTCCAAGGAATAGGGTGGATCCTTTTATGAACCTTGTGATAGATGACTGTGTGGAGAAGGCAACAGAACAATATTGGCATGGTGGTAATACAAGGAAATAGTACCATCATGTTAGAAGTCTTGGAACAAGTATCACTATGGCTGTGTTCAGCAGAGAAATCAATTGCTTCCACAAATGTATGTTCTCTCCAAAGCATCTGTTTTACTGAGAAGTAAAAATTGGGTCATGGGCATTTTTTATATTAAAAATTTTTGTTAAACTTTTGTAATAGTCAAAAAAACAATGTAGAATAAACAAAAACTTTTTTTAAATGTTAACTCATGGTAGTGGGATACACAAGGTGGAGGGGAAAGGGATGGAAACCAGACTTCTCGAGTACAAGCTGTGCCAAAGATTTTACTTTGTAAGCATGAAAAGGTTCTACAACATTATAAAAAATTAAAAAGTCAACCCCTCAAAATCTAAGCAAAATGAAATATTTGAACTAAACTGTGCATCAAGTCAGCGGCTAACAACATTGAGGAATTATGGTAAACTACTTTAAAATACAGCATATCCCACTGAGATACAGCCCAAGACTAAGAGTAACTGCAAAGAAATTGCAAGCTGTTTTTTGTACTCATATTTTTGGTCATAATATTGCTGTTATTCTGGAACTGTTACAAAACTGCAGTAGGATAAAGTAAGTGAGTAATTATGTTGATGTCACTGGGGCTGAGGATTTTAGCACGGGGAAGCAATACCCAAGTATAGACACAGAGAGCTTGGGTCTATACCTGCTGACCTTAAATGTGAGGTAGAGCTATTGACAGGAACTCATAATGATATTTTCTCTTAAAGCATGTGCATTTCTTACCTCTGTCCACGTAAAAGGTCTAGAGACCATGGCACTGCCCAGACTGTGGTTTCTAAATACCATCCCCATTAAAAGGAACCAGGGATCCTTGGAGAAATTTCAGGAAATATGAAAGGTTAGCCTGGAACATCTTCTGGTACCAGAGGCAAGAAAGGTATCAAACATGGCTCGAGTCAGGTCAAAAGGATTCAGGAGCCAACTTGAAGGGGTTCTTACCAGCCAAAGGTGGTTCCATTTTAACTTCAAAAAGAAGAATATATGTATTGAATTTGAACAATTAAATATGTTAAAAATCAATGAATATAAAATGATCCTTAAAAAAAGAAACCTCATTGGTCACCTCTGGAAATGTTAGGCATCAACCTATTTTTCTGAAAATTGATAATCGAAGGAAAACATAAAAAGTTTAACCTAATTTTCCTGTATAAATCCTATTTTGGGGTAAGCAAGGAATTTATAATGGAAAGTTTTTCATATTAGAAAAACCCCTGCTAATGAAGAAGGAATAATAGACTTAGAATATCATCAATGATCATTAATGGTGGCTAAAATAATTGGATGAAAAGCTAAAAGAGAACTAAAATGGGTGGATCAGAGTGATTCCTCCTGTACCCACTGGTAAATCTTAAGGAGAGTCAAGAAGACTCGATGTGCATCCTGATGTGATGAAATTGGATAGACACACCACCACATATGAAATATCATTCCCCTCTCTCCCCTAAAACTTGAACCTGTACCTCATCAAGCCTTTAGATCTAACTACTATTTTATAGGAAGTACAGAGGATAGAGGAACATGCTACATGATACTGCAGGCATGACTCAGCAAAATCCAGAATGTGGGAAACTACTGTTTGTCAAGTTAGTTTTTTAAACAAATCGGTAGAGGGTGGAAGAGGTGCTTTAAATTAAAAGAGAATTAAGACTACACAACCTAATGCAGTATGTGAACCTTGCTTAGATCCTAATTCAATAAAACCAACTGTATTGTTCACACACAAATACACACACACAGACACAAGCATACACAAAGTAGGTGAAGGTATTTTATGGTATTAAGGAATTGTTTTTAGGTATGATGCTACTGTTTTTTTTCAAACCCTTATAATTCAAAGAGATATTTTGCAGTATTTATGGAAAAAATGATACATTATCTTGGAATTGCTTCAAGATAATCCAAGGGAAGGGAGGCCATAGAGTCACCAAGCATTCTGGTTTGCCTGGGACTGAGGAGTTTCCTGGAACACTGGATTCTCAGTGCTAAAAGGAGGAAAGTCCTTGGAAATTGAGTGAGAGCAAAGGGGGAACAAGACTGACCTCCTGTTGATATTTTTTGAAGCTAAGTTATGGGTATGGGGGCTTCATTTTGGTAGTGTCTTTACTTCTGATTATTTGAAATTGTTCATGGGAAATAAAAGAAGTGTCGTCTCCCCTGCATAATTGGCTCCATGCAGCCAACAGTGAAATCATTTGCCCCAACTTGTACTCCATTCTGACACCCAGACTTTCCACCCCTGCCTGTATCCCCACCAAAGGAGCACAAGGTAGAGGTGGTGAGCAGGGCAGTTATGTTCACAGCTCTTGGGTCACACAAACAAGGGGTTCAGATCCTGACTTTTCCTCCATCTGTCTGACTTTGGAAGGGTGGTGCATTAACCTCTCTGAGACTCAGTTTCCTCATGAGTAAATTTAAGATAAAAATAACAACTAGCGGCCGGCTCGATAGCCCAGTGGATAGGGTGCCGGCATACCACATGGAAGGCCCCGGGTTCAGTTCCCAGGGACCTCTCCTAGCGGGCAGACCGCCTTGAGAATGGCAAGCTGCCATGGGCGGGCCAGAGCCGCCGTGGGCAGGGCAAGAAACTGCCACGGGCAGGGCAGGTCGCCCGCGAATGGAGCGCAGCCAGACACCCGCGAACTGAGAGCCGGCCGTGAATGGAAGCAGAAGCCGCCTACAAGCGGGGAAAGCCGCGCCTGCGCAGTGACCAGTCTCGGCGTGTTGCCGCAACGGGGGGAAGGGGAGATATGTAATAAAATAAATAAATCTTTTAAAAAATAATAATAATAACTACTTCCTAGGGTTGCTTTCAGGATTCAATAAAATAAAGAGAGCAAAGTGCTTAGAACAGAGCCTGGCACTCCCCACCACCTCTTGGAGGTAAAGTGCATGTTCTTCTTCATTTGTTTTCCACATTTAACACTCTGAAATCAGAACTCTTTAAAATCAAAGCTGTACACTCAGTGTTCTCAGGTGCAAACAACAGAACATAATTCTGGTCCACACAAGTGGAAAAGATAATGGCCAGCTCACTGGCATTAAGCGTACAGCAGGTAACCAGATTGAGAAAACAAGCAAAACCCACAAAAGTCTGGAAGCCACAAACCCAGCCCAGGTGATGCCCCAGGTTCATTCTAATGAGGGTGCCATCACTGACACAGACACCACTGGACACTCAGTGCAGCGTCTACTTAACTATCAAAGCCACCATTGCCACTGGATGCTTGATGTTCTCCTTACTAGATCCTCAAGATTCAAAGCCCTTGGCATGAGCTTCCAATTGACCAATTCTGTATCTTTTGACATATTCCGGACACCAAGTGCCAGGAGGTAAGTGTTTTAGTTTCCTAGGCTGCTTAAAGCAGATACCATGAAACGTGTTGGCTGAAACAATTGGAATTTATTAGCTTACAGTTTGAGGCTATGAAAATATCCAAATCAAGGCATCATCAAGGCGATGCTTTCTTCCTGAAGACCGGCTGCCAGCAATCCTTGGCTGCTCTCTCACATGGCATGGCACATGGTGGCATCTGCTGGTGTCTCCCTTCTATTCCAGGTTTTGTTGATTTCAGCTTCTTTCCATGGCAGTCTCTCTGTATTCATCCCATTTATAAAGGACTTCAGTAAGAAGATTAAGAGCCATCCTAAACGAGGTGGGACATACCTTAACTGAAGTAGCCTCATCAAAAGATCCTACTTTAAAATGGGTCCACACCCGCAAGAATGGATTGGCTTGAAGAATATGCTTTTCTGGGGTACATAACAGTTTCAAATCACCACAGCACGGAGAGAGAACACATATTCCTTGTGCCAGGAGGTGGGCGAGAAAGAGTCCCTTTGGCTTTAAGACAGTATTTCCCACTGGCTGCAAAAGGAAGGTTCTCCTAAAAGTGAGATGAATGTTTACATCCTGCATAGCCAAAAAAGTCAAAAGTCCATGAAAGAAGCCAAAAGACATTTGTTTAAAAGACGAGTAAGCTTTGCCTTGTCGTTGCTGAGCATGTGCTAACTTTGGCATAACAGATCATAGAATTTTCAAAGCCAGGAGACACTGGTGTTAATTGATGGTCATGAAGGACTAGACAGGGGCTGTCCATCTCTTTGTCACAAAGCTTCCAATGACTTTTCAGAGAAGCCCTTTAACTTCTTCAATACTTCATTCAATTAGAGGGTTACAACTTTCACTGAACAGAAACTGCTAATGAGAACCTAATATTCTTCAGTGTAATTCAAAATGATGTTATCAATCCTCAGAACATGAACGAGGTCAAGTTCATGAGTCATGATGAAGAGAGCACATCAAGACGATGCCCTGCAGAACTCTCCACAGTCCAATGTCAGTCACAAGTGCCTTGGGCTTCAGAATGTGAAGGGGCTTGACTCAAAATTGATTGTGATTTTGAAAGGGAAAAAAGTTCAAATTTTAAAGACAATTTAAGCTACTTTGGATGAGTAAATTAAAATTGTCTATGATATAAGACGATTTCTCCTCCCACCCCACACCCTCCCCCCAGAACTTGTTATTAAAGCAGTGCTACCTTTTAGAATCGAGAAGAGACTGTAGGAAATGCCAAGTAAACTCTGGTCTAAAGATACGGCCCTGGGGCAGAATCATCCCAATTCAAATGGCCTTTCTTCTCCTTTGCCTTTCTTGACCTTGTTCTTGCCTGAACCTCCTCACCTGTGTGGATCCCACAGTTCCAGGTCTGAGCTGGGTCTGAGCTGTGAGGAACCCAGGGACCTGGGGCCATCCAGCCTCTGATTTCTCCTCCATGAGCAATGCAAGGAGCAGTCTTTGCTGAGTGGTGAACGAGACCACTAGGAAGAAAGGGAAAGAAGGCAGAGTCACGAGTGTGAATTCACTTCTTAGCCTCAGTCCTTGAGCTAGTGAGCCAAGGCCCTGCAATGCATGGGGATTTGTCCTTCCTTAGAGCCTATAGAGCCTATAGATCTATTTGGGAAGTATTGTCATCATAACAATACGAAGTCTCCCAGTCCACGAACAGGAGATGGCCTTCCATTTATTTAATTTCTTTCAATGATATTTTGCAGTTTTCAGTGGATATCTTGCACTTTTTTGTTAAATTTATCCCTAAATATTTTATTCTTTTTTATGGTGTATTGTAAGTTGAACTGTTTTCTCAATTTCCTTTTTGGATTGTTCATTGGCAGTGTATGGAAATACAAGTGATCTTATAACCAGTAACTTTACAAAATTCCTTTAATAGTTCTAATAGTTTTTTGTGTATTGCATGAATTCCTTAGGGTTTCCTATAAACATCCTCCAAACACTGCTAAGTGGAGGCCTCAATCTCTGGATGGTCTCTTCAGAGTCAAACGTCACATTATATGCAAGAATAGCCCTCTCTTAACCTGCTTGTTCGGATGGACTTTTTGGTTTTGTTGTTTTTGTATTGGTTTTTACCACCTGGTATTCATTTTCTCCTCTTCCATGAATAATGCCCTGATTTATCTCCAGGGATACCCTCCCTCCATGATTCTCGGTCCATGGCCTTTGGAGAATTCCAGCTCCAGAGTATGTACGTGATGCAGGCCTGGCCAGAGATTCCATTTCATCTGACCATAATAATTGGTTTGGGGCTGGGCATGTGGACAATCAGTACCAATGAGTTTCAATCTCAGGACTCTGAAAAGCCTGCCACAAGGCCATGCTTTTTAAATTTCTCCTGGCCTTAAAGTGAAAACAGAGGACAGCAGAGCAGAGAGATGGAGAGTGATTGGGTCTGATTATACCATCTCAGCCCACGATCATATTATCCTGGAAGCCCAATCTAACCCTTGACTATTCGGGTGTGAGATCCAAAAACTCACCTTTATCTATTAGCCAAGTACCCCGCCACTTTTACTGATGCTACATACAATGATGTGTAAGGCATTGCTACCCAGGACTGACCATAGTATTTTTCCTTTGCAACTCTTAAGAGCTTCATTTTAAATAAATGATCTAGTGGTCAAGGGATAGCAAACACTTTTAAAAATATCATCATATTTTACCTCGCCATTCTGTGAAGGAGGCTCAAATCAGAAAATGTGATTTTCATTAGAGGTACATCTATTTGAATTATTAAGCTCTACGTTTGACAATACACTTTGTTTGAACCATATTCAGACTCTCTGGTGGTTAATTTAATATATACCAGCCCAGGCTTCCTTCTCTCCCAGAGGTTTTTTGCTAACGGTGAATTTGTTATCAGAGGGTCTGTGCCCATGCACCCTCATCTTCACAGTTTGTTTTTTTTTTTAACTAATCCCATTAGATGGAAAGAGGCAGCTTATATTTATCAGTGGGCAAGGAAAAAAACCACCTTTAAATAACCAGTTCCACGAGGAAGGCTGTTTGCTTTTTCTCCTTCCTATAGCTCATGAACTCCAACCTTGAATTCCAGAGGGAGAAAACCACCTTATGATTTAACATCCACCAGGAACTGCAGAGGTTTTCAGCTCTGGGTACTGAAAACCATCCTCCTGGCTCAATTCATTTAGCTGATAGGGAACAGGGAGTTACTTCAGGGATAGAAGCTCTTTTATCTCCCAGTCCTAGATTTATTTAGAAAGAGGGGATTAGGGAGGTGAGAGCATGGTCCTCCCCTGACTAAATGGGGTTGATTTAGTACCTGGCACCTTTATAATTCTTTCCTAAGTAAAGGTATCTAGTGCTTAGCAGCCTGGATTTGGAATTCATCAAACCTGGTTTTAAAATGTGCTTCCACCACTCATCAGAATGTGCCTATGGGAAAATTACTCAACTATTCTAAACCTCAGATGCCTTTTCTATAAAATGGTAAAAAAAAAAAACTATATAAAATTACATAAATTATTATGTAAAATAAAAACTACCTTAGTGTTGCTTTGACAACTGCATAGGATAGAGACATAAAATGCACTTAGTTTCACGTATCTGAAAATATTATTTTATTATTGTTACTGCTCGTCCTTGTGGGAATGGTGACTGTCAGACATCCCTGTCTCCCTCTAAGAAGGCAGGTTTACCATTTCTTCTCAAAACCCAGGCGGTCAAGATGAGCAATCCGGCCAGCTCTGAGCCGGGAAGAACAAAGCTGGCCTTCTCTACCCTCCATCCTCTGCTTGAAGGAATATGCACGTTAGTGTATCATGGGGCCACAGGCCCTCTAAATATCAGGGATCTTAGCTCTGGAAGCAAGCATTGGCTTCTGTATCTAAAAACATATGTATATATAATTTTTAGGAGGAACCAGGAATTGATCTTGGGACCTAGTACAAGGGGAGCAGGTGATCAACCACTGAGCTACACCTACTCCTAATCTGGATATCTTTTAACTTCTGCCTCCCTTCACTTATGCCTGGATTTTACCAGTGTTGGAGGCCACTGTCATTAAACTTTCCACATCTGTCTTTGTT
>PVKH010012401.1:0-17292 GCA_004027955.1 Chaetophractus vellerosus | reverse complement strand
GAGACTTTCTTTTAAAAATGAGGGAGCAAGTAGGATATTCTCAGATAAACAAAAGCTGAGGGAGTTTATCACCATCAGACTGCTCTACAAGCAATGCTAAAGGGAATTCTTCAGACTGAAAGGAAAGGACACTAGACCATGGTTCAAAGCAGCACAAAGAACTAAAGATGAGTGGTAAAGGGAACAATTTGGGTAATTATGAATGCCAATATTACTGTAGTGTATTGTTTGGTATGTAACTCCACTTCTTACTTCCTATAGGTGCTAAAATGCAAGTGAATGAAAGTAATGATAAATATATGGTTTGAACATACAAAGATATAAGTGGTAACAAGTACAAAAAGTAGTGGAGGGAGAGAGGGTTACAGGAGAAGTATATGTGGATTCTATTGAAGTTAAGTTGGTATCAAACCAAATATCATTTATATATATATTTAGGATATTAAATTTTAACCCTGTTGCAAGCACAAAGAAAACAGATGAAAACTATATCCAGGTAGAAATGAGAAGGAACTCAGTATGTTATAACACAAATCAAATAAATATAAAATTAGGCATTAACAAAAATGAGGGATTAAAAAAGGTATAAAATTTACAAAGGTTAAATAGGAAAATGGCAGAAGAAAGTCATATATTATCAGTAATGAATTTAAATGTAAATGGACTAAATTCTCCAGTCAAGAGGCAGAGATTGGCAAAATGGATAAAATAGCAGGACCCAACTATATGCTGTCTGCAAGAGACTCATCTTAAATTCAAAGATACAATTAGATTGAGTACGAAAGGATGGAAAAATATATACCATGCAAGTAGTAACCAAAAGAGAGCTTGGGTGGCTATACTAATATTGGATAAAATAGACTTTAAGTAAAAAAACAGTTTAGGAGGGACAAAGATAATATACTGATAGAGGGGATAATTCAACAGGAAGATGTAATAAGTATATATATGTATATATGTGTGTGTGTGAGTGTATATATATATATGCATCTAACAGCAGAGACTCAAAATACATGAAACAAATACTGACATGTCTGAAAGGAAAAACTGATGGTTCAACATTAACAGTAGGAGACTTTAATTGGAAGAGCAATAAGGAAGTACAAAACTTGAATGATACTCTGAATCAATTAGACCTAACATACATATATAGAACACTTCATCCAACAAAAACAGAATAACATTCTTCTCAAATGGGCATGGATCTTTCTCCAGGATAGATTATATGCTAGGTCACAAAACTAGTCTCAATAAATACAAAAATACTGAAATATACAAAGAATATTCTCTGACAACAACGAAATGAAGCTAAAAATCAATAATAGAGTAAGAACTGGAAATTTAAAACATATGTGGAAATTAAACAACATACTCTCAAGCAACCAATGGATTAAGGAGAAAACTAGAAGCAAAATTAGGAAATATCTTGAGGTGAATGAACATGAAAATACAACATACCAAAACTAAGCACTGAAGGCAGTGCTTAGAGGGAAATTTCTAAATCCAAATGCTCCCATTAAAAACAAAGAAAGACTTCAAATTAGAGTCCTAACTTCAAAGCTGTAAGAAGTATTAATAGAAAAAGAAGAGCATATTAAACCAAAGTGAGCAGAAGGAAGGAAAAAACAATGGTAAGAGTGAAGAGAAATGAAAGAAAAAAAAACAAACCATAGAGAGAATCAACAAAACCAAAATTTGGTTCTTTGACAAGATCAACGAAACTGAAGAACTTTTAGCTTGACTGACAAAGAAAAAAAAGAGAGATGATATGAATAACTAAAACCAGAAATAAAAAGGGAGACATTACTACCAACTCCACTGAAATAAAAAAGACTATTGGGGATACTATGAAAAACAATATGCCAATAAACTAGATAACCTAGATGAAGTGGACAAACTCTTAGAAATACACAAACTATCTGCACTGACTCAAGAAGAAACAAAAAAATCTCAAGAAACCAATGACAACCAAAGAGACCAATTACTACTAAAATAATAAAAAACCTCCCAATAGAACTGGATAGCATATCCAAAAGAAAGAAAGAAAGAAGACCCTTATCTTACACCTTATACAAAAATTAACTGAAAATGGATCAAGGACTTAAATATAAAAACAACAACTATAAAACTCCTAGAAGAAAATGTAGGAAAACATCTTCAAGATCATGTGGCAGGCAGTAGTTTCTTAAACCTTATGCCCAAAGCAGGAGCAACAAAAGAAAAATAGATAAATGGGACTGCCTCAAAGTTCAACACTTTTGCACTTCAAAGGACTTTGTCAAAAGGGTGAAAGGCAGCCGACTCAGTGGGAGAAATATTTGGCAATCACATATCTGATAAGGGCTTTATATCCATGATATTCAAGGAGATCATACAACTCAGCAATAAAAAGACAAAGTATCCAATTAAAAAATGGGGAAAAGACTTAAAAAGACAACTGTCCAAAGAAGAAATACAAATGGCAAAAAAAGCACATGAAAAAATGTTCAACATCACTAGTGATTAGGGAAATGCAAATCAAAACTACAATGAGATATCATCTCACACCTATTAGGCTGGCTACATTAAAAAGTCAGAAAACTGTAAATGTTGGAGAGGATGTGGAGAGAAAGGAATGCTTATTCACTGTTGGTGGGAATGTAGAATGATACAGCCACTGTGGAGGATGGTTTGGCAGTTCCTAAGGAAGTTGGATATAGACTTGCTGTGGGACTCAGCAATACCATTGCTAGGTATATGCCTAGAAGAACTGAGAGCGGAGACACGAATAGATAGCAGCACATCAATGTTCATAGCAGAGTTATTAATGATTGCCAAAAGTTGGAAACAACCCAGGTGTCCATCAACTGATGAATGGATAAACAAACTGTGGTGTAGTCACATGACAGAATATTATGCAGCTGTAAGAAGAAATGAAGTTGTAAAGCATATGACAACATGGATGAACCTGGAGGACATTATGTTGAGTGAAGAAAGCCAGACACAAAAGGACAAACACAGTATGACTGCCCTATTATGAACTAAATATATTATGTGAAATATAAATATATTATGTGAAATATGAATATTTGTGGAATTGCATGTATGGGACCATTTTTCTTTAAAGTTGAACAGATGTAGTTTGGTACTGCAGAATGTTAATATCGGACAGAAAAGGAAAAACTTTGTGCTGGGTGGAGGAGACCAGACACAGAGTGCTGGACACTGTATGATTCCATTTATATGAAATGTAAATATGGATCAATTAATAAAGATGAAATGAAATTAGTGGTTATGAAGAGCTGAGGAAAGAATGCTAAGGGGTATGGAGTCTTTCTTTTTGGAATAATGAAATTGTTCTAAAATTTTAGAAATAATGAATTTACAACATTGTGATTATACTAAACAGCATTGATTATACACTTTGGATTGAATAGCCAGAAACACCAGCTATGTTCAGTGGGGGAAGCATACAGAGATTGAGAAGTGAGGAATTTTCTTGTCTGTCTGTCTGTTTATTATTATTATTGGAATAATGAAAATGCTCTAATAATGATAGAAGTGATGAATGTACAACTATATGATTATAGCAAATACTACTGATTGGGATTTGATGAATTGTATGCTTTATTAATATGTATCAATAAATTTGATTTGTTAAAACAAAACAAAACAAAACAAAAAAATCAGCTACCAATAAAGAAAAGCCCAGGACCAGCTGGGTTCACAAGGGAATTTTGCCAAACATTCCAAAAATACATAACTCCAATTCTGCTCAAACTCTTCCAAAAAATTGAAGAGGAGGAATACTCCTTAATTCATTTTATGGACAAAATCACCCTCATACCAAAGCAAGATATAGTTACTAAAAGAAAAGAAAACTACAGACTAATACCTCTTATGAATACAGATGCAGAAACCCTCAACAAAATACTGGCAAACCAAATCCTACAGCATATTAAAAGAATTATACACCATGATCAAGTTGGATTTATCCTTGCTATACAAGGTTGGTTCAACATAAAATTAATTAATGTAATACACCACAATAATAGAATGAAGGCCACAAACCGCACAATCCTCACGATGGATGCAGAAAAGGCATTTGACAAAATCCGGTACCCCTTCATGATAAAAATATGTGAACCCTAGGAATAGAAGGAAACTGGTAAAGGGTATATATGATAAGCTCACAGCTAACATCCTACATAATGGTGAACTACTGAAAGCTTTCCTCTAAGATCACAGGAATATGATAAGGATGCTCACTGTCACCACTGTTATTCAACATTGTATTGGAAGTTCTTGCCAGAGCAATTAGATAAGAAAAAGACACAAAAGGCATCCAAATTGGAAATGAAAAAATAAAAATTTCCCTATTTTTATATGACTTGATTCTATACACAGAAAATCCTGAAAAATCCAAAACAAAGCTCCTAGAACTAATAAATATTCAGCAAATGCAATTCCAATCAAAATTCAAACAACCTTCTTTGCAGAAATGGAAAAGCCAATGATCAAATTTATTTGGAAGGGTAAATGGCCTTGAATAACTAAAGCCATCTTGAAGAAAGAAGACTTATGTTGGAGGACTCACACTAGGGACAGACATAAAATCCAATGGAATTGAACTGAGAGCTCAGAAATCAATCCTCACATTTATGGCCAACTGATTTTTGACAAGGTAGAGTAGACAATTCAATTGGGAAAGATCAGTCTCTTCAACAAATGGTGCTGGGAAGAACTGGATCTCCATTTACAATTTAAAAAAAAAGGTGGAAGAGAACCCCTTCTTACACCACTTACAAAAATCAACTCAAAATGGATCAAAGACCTAAATATAAGAGCTAGCACTATCAAACCTCTAGAATAAAACCTAGGTAAGCATATTCAGAACTTCGTGTTAGGTAATGGTTTCTTAAACTTTACACCCAAAGCCCAAGCAACAACAACAACAAAAAAATAGATAAATAGGACCTCAAAAAACTTAAAAACTTTTGTGTCTCAAAGGCCTTTATCACGAAAGTAAAATGACAACCTATACAATGGGAGAAAATATTTGGACAGCACAAATCTGATAAAGGTTTAATATCCAAAATATATAAAGTAATCCTTCAACTTAACAACAAAAGGACAAAAACCCAATTCAAAACTGGGCAAAAGACTTGTATAGATATCTTTCCAAATAAGATTTACAGATGGCCAGAAAACATATGTAAAGGTACTGATCATCATTAGTCATCAGTGAAATGAAAATCAAAACTAAAATGAGGGAAACAGATGTGGCTCAAGTGGTTGAGTGCTTGCTTCCCACATGGGAGGTCCTGGGTTCAGTTCCCGGTGCCTCCTAAAAACAAAAAAACAGACAACAAGCAAACAAGAAAATCAACTCAGGGGAGCTGATGTGGCTCAGTGGTTGAGTGCCAGCTTTCCACATACTCAGTCCCGGGTTCAATCCCTGGCCCTGGTACCTCAAGAAAAATAAAATAAAACAAAATAAAATTTAATTTAATTTAATTTAATTTAATTTAAAAACTACAATAAGACATCATTTCACACCTCTTAGAATGGGTACTATTTAAAAAAAACGGAAAATAAGAAGTATTGGGATGATGGGGAGAAATAGAAACATGCATTCATTGCTGGTGGCAATATAAAATGGTGCAACAAGCTGTGCTGCTGTGGAAAACAGTTTGGTGGTTCCTCAGAAAGCTCAATATAGAACTACCATATGACTAGACAAGCCCAGGGCTAGGTATATCTAAAAGGATTGAAAGCAGGGACTCCAACAGATATTTGCACACTGATGTTCATGGCAGCCTTTTTCACTACAGCCAAAAGATGGAAGCAACCCAAGTGCCTATAAACCAATGATTAGATAAATCATTGATATATCTAATCATTGATATATCTAATAAAACTTGATATATACATACAATGGAATATTACTCAACCAGATAAAGGAATGAGGTCCTGATACATGTGACAACATGGATGAACCTTGAAGACATCATGTTGGGTGAAATAAGCCAGACACAAAAGGACAAATATTATATAGTCTTACGGATTTAAAACAATTAGAATAAGCAACCTCATAGAGTCAGAATCTAGAATATAGGTTACCAGGGGACTGGGTGGGGATAGGGAATGGGGAGTGAAGCGTTCCTGTTTGGAATGATGGAACTGCTAAGGTAATGGGCGGTGGTGATGGTAGCACAACATTGTGCACACAATTAATAGCACTGAAATATATATCTGAATATGATTAAAAGTGGAAATGCTAGATTGTATATATGATATCAGAATAAAATTTTTTAAAAAATCCAAGGAATTACACTACACAAACAGGGAACCCTAAGTTAAACCATGGAGTTTAATGAACAGTACAATTATAAAAACGTGTTATCATCAACTGTAACAAATGTTACACATCAATGCAAGGTGATATTGGTGGGGTGGTGTATGGGAATCCTGTATTTTACCCACGATTCTTCTATAAAACCATGACTTTTCTAATAAAAAATAAAACAATATAAATTTTTTAAAAATTAGATAATAGCATTGGTCTCTGGAAGGGAAGGTGACTAAAGTAAAATATTACCTTGATTATTTAAGAAGGAAAAAAAAACATTCTAGAGTCAAATAAACTGACTAAAATGGCAAACTTTTCTACCTAAAAAAATGCCAACTTCCATTTTTTCAAGTTTTGAATCTTCAGACCAGTGAAATACTAAATAAATATTTGTTGAAGGAAAAAAATGAATATGAAGGTTAAGGATAGTTACAGCACTTGGATACCCTTTTTGTTCAGTGCAATGAGGGTACAAAAAGTTTTACCTGGAGAAACACTCCACAATTTCTTTACTTCCTCAAAGCCTGCATTCAGCTTCCTCTTCTTTATGAATGCAACCCTCAGGCTCTTTTGTTTTACTCTCAAGGATTTAATAATTTCTGCTCTACCTTTATTCACTCATCTCCATTATATTTTTCATTTCTTTTTACAATAGCCATTCTTTCACTTAACTTCTCTTTTTAATATTAACCTTTTCTGCCATTTCTACCTCCTTCTGTGCACTTTAAATAGTCTTATTTTTATCTGCTGCCAAGAACACCTACTTCTTGTATATCTTTTCACTGAAAGATAGACTGCTTCAGTGATTTTTACTCTCTTTCCTTTTAACATTTACTCATTGTGTATCATGCTTCAACAACATATCTTTCTTCTGCTTTTGATTAAGTGGTTATGTCTTTATCTGGGTTGTGTATGACAGAACTCTCAAAGTACAATGTAAAGAATTCTAATAAGTTTCTTTAAAAACCATTAGCATAACTAAAAGGTAAATAATTTCTTACATGAACTCAGATTAAAATATTTATATGTGGTATTGTATAGACTGGGAACCTGAATATTTTAAGGTGAAACACCATTTTTGTACTTTTTAGTTTACTAGTTTCTCCCCTTATTATAGATAATTGTACTCAGAAGAAAAACCCATCAAATTATCAGTTACTGAGTTATTTACAGATCTGATTAAAAAGTGAGGTTTTCCAGTTTGGTGTTAATATGAACAAAAACCTTTCTTATAAATATACTTAAGCAAAGTTTCAATCGAATGTTAAAATGTCAAGCCAAAAGCAAGTCAGTTATCAACACGTGTTTACTAATAACCTTCTGAGGCTCAAAACCATGCTTGAGTAAGAAGAGTAGAAGATTAGTGTAATTATAACGCATTTTCCTGCTGCTTTATAATTTTCAAAATTCTTTCCTGCACAAAGCAGGGTTACATCATACACAATTGATCTTACCCAAATTAAACTCTACGTCCATGGCCAGAGAGAGCTAGAAAAAAAGAGAGGGAGGACAGAGGGGAGGGAGAAAACCATTTAAACAATCTGAGCAATTTCCCCCACCATCCCTCTCAGTGAGAAAGTGGCCCGGAATGAGTGTGTGTCTAGGCGAGAGCAGGAGAGTGGAGAAATGCGCTGTTCCCGTGGGCCTCTGCTTGCCCCTCGTGCTACGAGCATTCACACTGAGTGTGATGCGTGTGTTTCAAGATTTATGTTGTTCATGAGTCACCACCCTAAGACACAAGCCAACTACTTCATCTGGTGCTCAACTGAAGAAATAGCTCTCTGTTTGAAACAATAATTTTGTACTCTCTTTAAGGGGATTTCCAATGGTACTCTGTACCGTGTGATTTCCTTTTACATGATGACTTGGAACCTATCCCCAAGAAGTGATGCCTTAATGCTCTACCTCATGCAAATTTTAGAACAACAACTCTACTCTCTTGTACTCTTAAATTTCCCTGAGTTTGGAGACAAGGAATCATCAACTTATTGCTACATGAGGCTTTCCTGGCGAGGTTAACCCTTGAATCAGTGCTCTCCCCACTTCCGTTTTGCCCCTGGAATAAGAGACAAGCCACCTACTTTCCTCAAAGATGTTACCATTCAGATGCAGAGCCAAGATGGACACACATGAAATGATAATATCAGAGAACATCATTCATAAAGGAAGCATCTGAGAGCAACGGAGGTCGCCAACTTTTAGAAAGTAAAATGTTTGTGCAGATCTTGGCTTTCTCCAGAGTTCTATTTCTAATGGGGGCCACGTTTCCTCCTTCTACCACTAATTAATTCCCTCTTCAGTGCCCCTCAATATTTCAATCTTTGAGGCGATATATCATACTTATTAGGAGCACAGCATCTGGAGTGAAACCACTTGGGCTCATGTCCCAGCTCCACCTATGTACTAGCTGTTTTGCCTTGGGTGAGCCTCTTACCTTTCTGTGCCACAGTTTCCTCATTTGCAAAATAGAGATAATGATAGCACCTATCTCACAGGTAGAGGATTATATGATACAAAGTTTTGAATGTGATGCCTGACACACATTAAAATTTAGTAAATGTTAGCTCTTTCCTTTCACGAGAAATTTTTACCCCAATTGGGATGATTCCCAATTATCAATAGGATGCCAAGAGGATTTCTGTTTCCATATCCATACATTGTGGGCTTGGTTATTATTAACTTTGAATTTTTCCCCTTTAGTCAAAACTTCTCTTTCTCTTTTTTTTTCTTTTGGTCTGAGACTCCTCATCACTTTTCAAATCATCTTTTATCCCTTTCATTTCTTTCAATATCTCAAATGTTTGTTTCTTGCAGAGGCATGTTTTATAAAGAAACAAAATGCTAAAAATCACTTGATGAGACTAACAGTGTCTGGGATATCAAATGAAGAGCTAATTAGTTTCTTTCGCCAAACAAGTGGTTCTTCTCCCTCAGACCAAACCCATGACACTATCAACAAAATTACAAATCAGACAGGTCATGGACTTTTTGGATCAGTGGCCAACAGGTGACACTGCAATTGCCAGAGTCAGTTAAGGGCTGGAATAGTTTAGGGTTGTATAAGTCCGGAGAAAAGAAAGCACACTGTGATCCTGAGTCACTGGACAAGGCTTCATGAACAAAATGGGACTTGTCCTTGAAGATGAGTGGAATGTAGGGAGGGAAAGTGGGAGGTGACAGGAATCCCACAAAGGGGGGAATCCTTTAAGAAAAGTCCAGACATATGGTTGTGTGGGGACATAAGGGGGGAAAGAGTGACTAGTAAGGGAAAACAACTGTGCAGGGAATGGAGGGAAATAAGTGTGGGAATAGAGAACAGTGTGAGATAAGAAGGGCCTTGAAATCTGGCTAAGAAGTCGAGACCCAAAGCAGGGGCAATAGGAAGCCTTTATAAGTTTTTTTTTTTTTTTAACCAAAGGAATGGCTTGATAATAGTGGTATGTTGGAAAAAAGATTAATATAGAAAAAGTACAAAAGCTAAGTTAAAGGGAAGAGACGCTGTTGCATTTTATATCAATGGGACTTGCTCTTTACTTTCTTCCTTTTTCACAATTTCAATTTCAGGCTTTTGTGAAGCAATTTCTTCAAAATTATTTTTATTATAGTTACTCATCTGTCCTCTCAGTGAACAGGGCTATTTTTCCCATATCTTTCTGAGGCCAGGTTCAAAAGGCTGAGAAACATGTCTGAGTCTACATGAGAGGCAAGGGGTGCTCATGGCTGTGCATCCGTGAGGGGGCAGGAGAGGGGTCCCGCCTGCCACCCCACAGCTCCTCCTGGCCTGCCTCAGCTGTGACTGTCACAGCCAGTCTCCTCTTAAGCATACTTTACTATATTTTGTAATATATAATGATTAATGGGCAGTAAAACTAATAACATGGGGACACACAAAATAAATGAGGTGGCAAATATGAAAGGGAAGTCCCACTTACTGCTGTTGTGAAATCTGACAAGATGCGGGAGTTTCCCTATAACTCAGCCTGAAGGGTCCCTGCCGGCGGGAAACAAGGTTACAAGAAGTTGGTATTCCCATTAATAAGCCCCTCTGGGGGAGTCCAAGATCAATCTTTCCTGTGCTGAAACTCTGGCTGAATTGCAGTGAAACATCAAGGTACATGGAAACACCACTTTCCCCCTTCTCAAGGAAGTTCATGGAGAAACAGGAAGAACATCACAACTCTCTGGTTATCCTAATCCTTCTTTTATCTTCCCCTGGTGCTGACATCCATTCTTTTTTCTTAGCCAGCATCCATTACTCCATCTGAAATGAGCACCCAGATTCACCCACACTCATCCAGAAGCGTGCCTGGGCATGACAAATCAGTGGATTTCATCCCCCTGGTTGGTTCAGGGATAGGTCGTTGGGCCACACTGGGCTAATTAGAACTAAGCCAGGTGGTTTGGAGAGGAAAACATCATCTTCTTTCAACTGGAGCTACTGGCAGCCATCTTGCTTTCCCATAAGAATAAAGTCTAAAGAGAAGAGGCAGGACTGAGCAATGTAAAGAACAGGAGGGAATATTGTTGATGTTAACTGAGACCCTGGATCCAGCCAAGCCTTTATGTAGATGCTTCTCTGAACTTTCCAGTTTTCAAAGTCAACAAATTGTCTTCTTTATAAAAGCCAGTTTGAATTTTTTTTTCAATTGTAACCTGAAGAGTTTCTGCTTAAAAAATACTATACTCTTACACTCTGCAATCCTTCTTCCTCAGTCTTTAACCATAATGATCCATATTAACACCAGTCATTTCTGCTCAGTTCTGACAGACACCTGGGAAACAGGACAGTTTGTTCCTTCTACTATAATGTCTAGCTGGAAGGGATGTTCTCACTGACCACAGCAGTGAGAAGAGTGTCTGATGCCAGCCACACAGCAGCATATTCTGGTCTATTACTAAGTAGGTTTTATTAGAAATAAATTCCCCAACATCGAGTAGAGTTTTATTAAATTGATCTGCTCAGCCTGGCCCCTGACCCTCTGTGAAGAGGGGCCATCCTCCAGATCAGCACTAACAACTATAGACATACCACTAATTGTTCCCGACTTCAGAAAAATACAATGGCTTTTCAAAAGAGAAACAAAATCAATTCGTGCTATGGCTGACCAGGGGTTCAAATAGCCTATCTAAAATTGAACTCATTAAATATGTTGTTCTGGAATTTCATGATATAAAAATAAACCTGACATCACTTTTAAGAGCCTGTTGCTCCCATAGTATTCCCATGGCTAATAAATAGAGATCTCGCATTTTAGAGGAAGTAGACCTGCCTCATGGGAAGAGTCCATTTATAGAAGGTTTGTGTTATAGAAGCATGTTTGTTTCAAGTTTCTCTTCCACAGAAACTTCTAGACAAACTGTGAATTAGGAAATTTTCCGTGAATGGACTCTAGGTAAATAATGGACAAAATATAGATAAAAGAGGAGTCTGAGGTCCTTAATGAAGGTTTTGATGTAGGAGGCATCTTCGGTGTGGTAGAAAAAGTTCTAGACTTGCAATTAGAAGATTTGGGGTCTAGGCAAATTATTCAGCTCTCCTGACTTTGTTTTTTTCATCAGTAAAAATGGAATAATGAAAATAAAACGATATCGATGATGATGATAAAAATAGCAGGAGCAACCTGTGTGAGGCACTTTCTGAGTACTTTTAAAAATATGAATTAATTTAATTAAATGAGGTAGATACTATTGTTATTCCAATTTTATAGTTGAGAAATTGAGGCACAGAGAGGTTAAGTAACTTGTCCAGGTTAATTGTGATGCCAATCTCCTGGGTTTTTGTCATGATCAGACAAAATTACACATATACAAGAAAGTAGTAAAGCTGCAAGTTACTTTGTATACATGTCATATGTTGCTATTAATTAAAAAAGCGTGTTTCCTTCTACATCTGTTATAGATACTAGGCTCAACTGATCAAAAGACATAGGGGTATCTCTTGTGAACACCTGCTCTCAAGGAATAAATGTTCTACATGGACAGTCAAAATGCAGAGTTCAAAAGCAGCTTAAAGCAATGTGAGAGCTTGTAAGATGCCCAGTGAGTGGTGGGCATCGGGGAAGGAAATAACGATGTTAGGCTGAAATGGACCCCCAAAGAATGGGCAGCATCAGACAGACTGAGAGATGGCCCTAGAGAGAGAGCGGGAGTGAGGTGTGAACACATTTTGGCTATTGCAGAGTATTTATGTAGGGTTGAGGGTGTGTAGAGATAAGCTTGGGGAAAAAGGGGTGGGTGGGGGGACTGAGGAGGATTCTAGTGGCCAGATGAAAAGTTTGTGACTGAACCCACTGGCAATGTGATGTCTTCTCCAGACACAGTCACTGAAATAAATTAATTACTGTGGACAATTAGCAAGGCACAATTTTCCAATTGTGTCAGGTACTAGGCAGGATTCTTTTGCTCTGTTTGTGTATAGCCTAAGGACCTAAAATAGAGACTGATGTTTAGTTTTGATCCAACAACAATAACAAAAATACTTAATATTTATGTTTTAGAACTTACTACATGACGGTTTCTGTGCCAAATGTTTTGCATCCTCCTGACAAGCCCACGAAGAGGGTCTTATCATTATCCCCCTTTTATGGACGTCAACCTCTCAAAATAGAAGCCAATTCCGCCCCAAATCTTGCAGAGTCCTATTTTACTTTTAGTTATTAATTATAAGAAAAATATAAAAATATAAGGCTTTTCTTTAAGAAGTATTAGTATTTTAAAAAAAGACAGAGAAAAAGGAACACTTGGTTTGCTGCAAAGATTCCCATAAAAATCTGTTTTTGTTCTCATTTTTAAATCAACTTTTGAACAAACTATGTAGCATATTTTTATATTCCCTGCTTTGCTCTAGATAAGAATTTAGGAAGGAGCTTGTGATGCATCATTAAAATAGTTTTTCCTGTCATCGAATGAATGAGTTATTGGCACTAGATATAGCCATGGGGGGAAAAATAAATGCTTATGATGATTTAAAAGATCAATTATAAGCCTTTGCCTTATTCCTTACTCAGCATCCTGCATGGCATGTAAAAATGGCAATGGAAAAAAAATACTGCGTTTGAAATTTTAGCTGAGCATACTGTCAGTTTTCAGTTACACTTAAAGAATAAAAAACATTAGGATACCATTAACAGTTTCAGAGTAATGGAGGCAAAGCAGAATTGTTTTCTATTATTATTATTACTGCCATTAATGGGTCAGAGCCTTCTAAGGGAGTAAAGCTGGGGACAACCCAGACACTTTCAACAGAGCATTAACTCTTTCAGGTCAAAAGGGGCCCATTTAGTGGACTGCAGTAGTCATTTAATAAACGATACCCTCATGGCCTCAAAGAATTTATCTCCTGTCTAAAGAGTCTGACTTACACA
Source organism: Chaetophractus vellerosus (assembly GCA_004027955.1). Taxonomy (NCBI): domain Eukaryota; kingdom Metazoa; phylum Chordata; class Mammalia; order Cingulata; family Chlamyphoridae; genus Chaetophractus; species Chaetophractus vellerosus. The sequence goes on along the minus strand of PVKH010012401.1, from coordinate 3,597 downwards.
TTTCTATTTTTTTGTATTCTCTCCCAACAAATATTCCAGTAAGAGAAAAGGTTAATTTGCAGATAATTATTTAGGGAGAGAGGGAATATTTTTTAAAGTAGAAAAACAAAAACAACCCGTCACAATGCATCAGTCACAATGTGCAAATGTGGAAAAGGATAATGAGCCTCATGAAGTAGCAGAATTAAGATGAAAAATTAGAGGTGCAAGATGGAATGCTTTTCTTTCAAAGAAAAGTGCTCAGTGAAATAATTTTATTCCGTTGTTCGCTTTGTGCAGTTTTATATGTGACAAAGTACAGCTAATCCTGTCTCTTTTCAAAAGTTAATGTCTGCTACTAGAATAATCTGCTTTCTTGATTTAATTGCATAGTTTAACCTCTGACATAACCTTTTAATTCATACCATGACAGCCAAACCAGCTGAAAGTTTTTCTAGAAATCTGAGTAACTTCCCCAAGGTACCAACAGCTTTCCCTCTTGTGGGTTTAGAGGGGAGCCTTCTGCCCAAGACAGTCAAATCTGCCATGGCTGCGCTAAGTGGACAGGCTTAATGCAGGGAAGAGGGAGAATTTGTTAGACTATTTGATGAGTTAAAAGGGGGATACATGGTTAATAAGAAGGGGAACAATATAGAGTATTTAGCAGATAATAACTTGGGTAGTGAGAGTGTTCAGGCCAATGTTGGCTCAAATAAGGTTGAAGAAAAAGAAAACACTGTAAATATATTGCTGCTATTCTTATAAAAGGCCAAACAACAATATGGGCAATGTGGAATCCATGTCCAATTCAGTTTGGGCAATTTTAAAAAACTGAAATACCAAAAACGTTCATTGTTGTTTTAACCTTGATTTATAATTTTTTTTCAAATTATTAAATAAGTTTCTCCTATTTTTTAGTAATTTAAGAAATATTATTTGGGGAGACAATTTAATGATTTTTGACTTTTTATTTTGAGATAATTTCTAACTTACAGGAGAGCTGCAAAAATAATATAAAACCCACACAGAAAACCCCAACATATACCAACCCTCCAGATACCAATATCCACCAACGTTGAACATTTTAACATTTTGCCAGATTTTCCATATCATTCTAGCCATCTGTCTATTTATCCATCCATCCATCCATCCATTCTTTTATTGATCTACCTACCAACTTACCTAGCTACCTGTCTATTTATTTTCTAAACATTTGAGAGGAGGTTGCCTATATCACACTCCTTGAACACAATACTTCATGTATATATCCTAAGAAACAATGATATTCAAATATGCAAGCATCTTAGGTACTTTTAGAGAAGATCAAGAAATTTAATGTTGATATGAAGCTTACAGTCTATATTCTAATTTGCTTGCATGTCTGAATAATGTCCTTTTGGGCATTTTCTCCTCCATTATTAGATCCAGTCTAGGATCATGTATTGTAAAGACAACTTAATATATCAGCAAGAGATTTAGATATGTTTTATTTTTCTTATGTTGTCACTGAAATACCCAAAGAGAAGACAAATACTATGGGCCATCCTGTAAGCACCACTTGAGTTAGTAAGAATACCTTGCTCCTTAAAATACTAAGACAGATGTCTATGGCAACAGGCAGTGCAAGGATTCTAAAGTAAACTGTCATCAAGAAAGGAAAGAAACCAGGAAGGAGATATAACAAACCAAGTCCAAACACATATCATCTTGGATTGAATTCTTTTGCAACTATAAAATTAAAATAGGGGAGGAAATTTTCTTACTCAGTGTTTCTCTTTTGTGGTGGGCGTTTTTATTTAAATTACTTTGATATGAATTTTCCCTTATAGCTTGGATTTTTTTCTCCTCTGGTAGAATGATAATTCTTTGCTTATATAACCTCACTAATGCTGTATTATAGTTTTGCCTGATCAAATAAAAAGAGGTCTAGGGGTTGAGAAAAGAAAATTTGTTTAAACAAACATCTTTGATAATTAGAAAACTGATAGAAAATTTTCTACAAAGCCTACGAAAGCTACTGAATGTGCCTAAATTAAAACTAGGAAGCCACACAAGAAGGCTTCCCGTCTTGTCCTCCATCAAATTAAAAGGCATTCTCAACTACCATGCACTTCAGGAGTAAACTCGTGTATAGTATTTGCTTTTCTTTCCTTTCATTGAAGAATCAGCTCTAAGCGTATACAAGCTGGCCAGGAGGTTTATTACTAGGCTATTTTAATATGAAATGGTTTTGATTTGCTCACACAAAACAGGTCCCTATCCTCAGAGGACAGGCAATGGTATCTTTGAAAAGTTAACTAGTGACATTCTAGGAAGAGTTGGTTCAAATCAGTCTATGATATATTTATATAGCTTAGGAAAAAAGTAGATTTCTTAGTTTGTTGTAATTTCAGAGATCAAGAGTGGCCTGGGACCTTGGCACAGGGACACAAGGGATTGTGTTTAAGGATGGTCTCCCAGATTGGTCTCTGGCTCAGTTCTGCTCTACCATTACCTTGTAATCTGCTCTTCATTTGCAAATAGGATTTAGTACCTGAGATGCTAAAGTAAATGTTTATTTAACATTAACAACCCCAATTCTTTTCTTTTTAGGCCTGCCCCTTCTTCCCTGCACCTGCCTGCCTTCCTATCATGGAATTCTATACTCTTGAAATGTTTATGAGTTCTTTTTATAGCTGCCTTAGCCCCTCCCAGAAGTCCAACAGCCACTCTAATTTAAGAAGCCCTAAATATTGTTGCCATGGGTGACACAAGAGCATCAAGAATGGTGAAGCTCAACTAATAAAAAGGCTTTCACAGCATTTCAGCCTTTGCTCATAAGTAAAGTTAAAATTTATGGCTTTTAAAATACTGGATCTGGAGGAGGTCAGGCTAAATGGCTGCTAGTAATAAAAGGAATCAATACACCATAGCATCTTGAAATAGACAGCAAACTAAATAAACACTTCATCCAAATCCACTTGGCCCTGAATTAAAAGAACATAAAATACTGTATTTATTTGGTCTGTTCCCCATCCATCAAGGACCTACTTCCTGAAGTTTCAACAAATTCTACCCAAGACAAGTATCAAATGTTTGTTAGCCATGTGGCAATTAAAGAACATATCAAGGCTCTGGGTAATTAACTAAGGGTTAACCTTATCAGGGAATAACTTGTAGATTAATTTATTACAGACACACAAATAAGACAAACCCAGCTTGGCCCAGGAAGACAACAGACTTTCTGATGCTTATTTATGAAACCGACACTGAGAATTTGATATCCTCTGGGAACCAAAGCCCTCCCCAAAGAAAATAAGAAAAGGAAAAGAAATGTGTTTCAATAGTTCCTTTCTCCCATGCTGAACTGCTGAAACTTAATCTACATTCTAGAATGAAAATTAAATCATTTGTAATAATGAACAAATTCACCAGTCTGAAAACCCAGGATAATTGTGAGTTACATTGAAAAGAAGAAAATCAGTGAAATTTGAAAGTGGGGCAAGCATAGACTATCCCTTTGATGATTTTTCCCCCCATCATCAAAATTATCCAAGGCACAGAAACAATACCTACTTTTCTTTGGTGACAAACATTTAATAATCTACTAATGTTATTTTTCTGTTCAAGAGTTCATGG
>PVKH010012400.1:0-17294 GCA_004027955.1 Chaetophractus vellerosus | reverse complement strand
CTTTAGAGGATTATGTTCTGTGAATCAATACAAGGCCATTATTATTGGAGTGTACAAGCAGGAGAAACCAGACATGAAGAACATGGGCTCTGGAACCAGATCTCAAAGTTTCAAATACTGGCTCCCCTACTTTTCTTGCTGGGTAAACTTTAGAAATCACAAACGTCTCTGTGCCTAGATCCCTCATTGTAAAATGGAATTACGAAAAGTACCTTCCACAGAGGTTTGTGGTGAAGATTGGAAGTGCATATAAAAAACTGAATACAAAGGGGCAATGAGGGAACTTTTGGAGTGATGGAAACATTCTACATCTTGATTATGGTGATGATTATATTTCCATATTCATTTGTTATTACTCTAGACCTATCCACTTATGGGTGAATTTATCTCAATAAACTTGACTTTTTAAAAAAAGGTCTTGGGGAATGGATATGGCTCAAGCAGTTGGGCACCTGCCTCCCACATGGGAGGTCCCAGGTTCAGTTCCCGGTGCTTCCTAAATAAGATGAGAAGATGCAATGAGCTGACACAATGAGGTGACAAATGAGCAGACACAACGAGCAGGGAATAGAGGTCACTCAAGTGGTTGGGCACCCACCAGTTTCAGTTCCCAGTGTCTCCTAAAGAAGATGAACGGACACAATGAGCAGAGACGAGCAGACACAGCAAGCAGACAATTAGCAGACAGATTAGCGAGTCATCTTGGAGAGTGGAGTTAAAAAAAGGGGCCTTAAACAGAAACACTCAGCAAGTTACTTACTATTATTTTTCCTCCTTTCGAAAACAACTCCCAATTTTTTTTCCCCTTAAAAATATGCAAAGAGACTTAGACCAGGACTATATATCAAGGGAAGAAGAGCATAAGAAAGGACTACAGAGGGTGGACCTGCCCAATACAGATTTCTTATATACTGATTTTTTTTTAAGGTTATCACAACCTCATAAATGTCTCCCTCTCTGAGCATCTCTGAGCATCTCTGAGTTCCGACCTGTGTGCGGAAGCTGCTCTTTTCTCCAGAGCTGCTCTTGTTCATCATGGTTCAGCCACAGTTGCTCTTTCTCATTTCATGATTGTCTGCTGTTTTACCAAGGAACTGAAGACATGAAACAGCCAATTAAATATCATCACATTTTCAGTGCCCTTGGGAAAGCCATGCAGGAAACAGACTGTGTTTATATCTCACACCTCTGGGGAGCCTGCACAAGCTGAAAGCAATGTAGGATTTTTCCTTCTCTTTATTCTCATAGAAGAATTAAAAACAAAATTCCAAGCAAGACACAGCCACCACAAACAAACAAACAAAAAATGTTGTTTTTGTTTTTTGTATAGAAACACTCCCCTTCATGATGAATATGCATGTGGGAGAATTGACATAAAATATGTGCAAATCTAGCTAAGGGCTGTTTAATTTGGGGACTTGAAAGCGCTTCATGCTGTAAACTATTAGAGCACAAACACCAAGTCCACCAAGCACCTGACCCCCCTCACCTTGGCTCTGTCAGCAAGCCACCTGCCCACAGAGCTCAGGTTGAAGAAGCAGCAAGGTGAGTTGTTAGCACTCCCTGAGTCAGGAAGCTTGTATCTCGGGTTCATTGTGATGAAGACTCTCGTGGGAGAGCAGACATGCTACATAATCTTCCCAGGCTTCAGTTTCTTCTTTAGTGAAACGTGCAGGTTAGACTGGAAATTTCTAGGGTTCCTTCCATCTCTACCATCCTGTGATTCTAAATTCATACCTGGGCTTTATGCAGAGCTGATATCCTACATTAAAAATCTTGCTAACCAGTTAGTTAATTTATACATCTATCAATTTTATTTATTTTTAACTGCGTAAGTAAAACATGGATACAATGTTTAGGTTTAAAAAAGAAAGCACTTCAGAGACCCTCTGATTACCATCCTCATTACACCCCCTTCCGCCCCTTCCCAGAAATAGCCACTGTTATTATTCCACGTGTATCTTTCCAGATCTTTTCACACTCTATAGACCCACAGAAAACACGCCATTGTTTTTTTTTAAACATAAATGATCTCATACCACTTGTTTCATTCTACAACTTGCTTTTTGACTCAACAATAGGTCTTAAAAACCTCTCTAGGTCAAAATATAATATACCTAATTCTTTCTTAAGATATGTATCGTTTGATAGTATGAATAAACTGTCATTTATTCACCCATACCCTGATTTATGGCTATTTAGGTCACTGCATTTTTTCACCAATCCAAACAATGCTGCAATCAATGCTTCATGGTGAACAACTGAAGCATTTCTCTAAGATAGACAGTAAGTGGAATTGCAGAATGAGCTAGTGTTTATTTTAATAAGTATTATGAGATTGTTCCAGGAAGCACCTATGTCAATTTACACACTTATAGGGAGTACATTTTCAGAAGATCATGCAGCACAATGGTTAAAAGTACAGGATCTGGAGACAGGCTACATATAGTCAACCCTGTGCTGCCACTTATTAGTTCTGGAGGCTTGATCAAGATATTTTCCAAATGCATCTGTTTTCTCATATGTAAAATGGGAATGAAAAGTTAGCTGTGCTGAGGATTACTTGCACAATCCTGGCTCATAGTAACAACTCAATGTTAGCTTTAATCATCATTTTTATTGCCTTCGTTTGCAGAGCATTAAGCAAAGCTTTATTTAAACAAATGGGTCTCAGTCCCTCTCCCAAATCACTAAGCATGTCAGGATTTTTCCAGACCCAGAGGTTAAATGCCTGCTGTGCTCATTTAACTCACACTTCTGTGTCTTTCTCTGAAGTGAGGCCAGCAGGACCCTGACTGACAGGCCGCCAGTGCCTGTTTACACAACAATCTTTGCTAATGTAAATAGCAAATGCAAACTGCAACATCTAAGAAGCTTCAGGGGATTTGAGGACATTCTTGGAGGAGGCTGGATTCATTAATATTTAATTTAAGATGCGAATACCTCTGACACAGGCCACCCAGATCACACATGAAAGCCTAGGGGATGCAGGACCAGACAAATCACACAGGGCCATTCCTCCCCTAAAATGCTTTCATACAGGAGAATTGGGTTGAAATGAATACCAAAGATAGTCTGGAGGGGGAAAGAAAGATGAAAGAAAAGTATGTGCCACTATAAAGCTACTTGTACAAAGAGGAGTCCTGTTTCATCTTCTTTGCTCTGGTGTCATTGGAGAGGACACAAGAGTGAACAGACCAGGGGTGGACCAGCTTTGGTAAATTTGATGACACCAGCTGGAGTGGCCTCCGTCTATCTTTTTCCCTCTCCCCTTTGCTGGGTGTGTGCTAGTCCACCTGCCACTGAAAGAAGAGGAGGCAAGGGGGAGGCTCTAGCATGGTTCACCTTAGGATGGTGCCTGTCTACATTGACTATTGTCCCCAAATTTACTACTAATAAAAGGTACTACAAAACCTAGCTGTTACCCCCTGCTCTCAAGAAGATTTTAAAAATATGAACAGAGGTTTTGTTGTTTGTTTGTTTTTTTAGCAAATCTTCACAGAAAAGGGAACCCATGCCTCAAGAGGTTAATGGACTTGGCTTGAGGTCACACAGATAGTGAAAGTCACACCAGAGCCCAGGTGACTTGTTATGCAGTCTAATGTACTTACCATGTATAACACTCACTCTTTAACACACGTAATAAGCTGACTAAACAAATGAACTCACTTCCTTCTATTGAAGCTAGCTACTAAGATGTGAATTCATTTTCAGACTTTGACCTTCCTGTATGAAAGACTGTGTTTGGAGAAGCATGGTGGATTGTTAAGAGCAAAGGTTGGCAGCTTCACCAACCTTGAGCTGAACTCCGGAGCTGTGCTCTTAGCTACTCTCCACACTACCTTCACTAGAGGGAATGAGGTCTAATCTTAGCTCAACTACTTGATCACCTGACAACGCCTATTGACACCTCAAATAGTCACCATGTTGTATCAGGACATCCAAGTTTAGCCATTTTATGATGTCAAAACTTGATAAAAAATCAAGTGGGTTCAATAACTGGTTTCAGAGTTCTTGAAAGAACATCTAAACTTAAGTCTGTGTCCTCTTTTCAGCTTCCCTTTGACAAAAAGAGAAGATATAGTGTATTGATTATTCACACCTCAACATATATTTGTTGTCTACTATGTACTAGATTGTTTTTCTAAGTTTAAAACTAACTCAAATTTTTTATTTTAACTTGCTTTTGTTTCTATATGTTTCGATTTATCTCGTTGTAATTTTATCTTAGATTTTTCTATTTATAAAAACATGGTCGTTAAATATTAATGCACAATGACAAAACACAACCTTAATAGGAAATTTCTGTGGGATTCAAAGCATATGTGCTCAATTTACAACTAGAAGGTGGCTAAAACATTTCCTTAAAAAGCAGGGTTGGCAGTGTGGACAGTAAGAGGGGGCTTTTTAGATGAAAATGATCTAGTGTTTGTCACCTCCACATTGTGAGACGTGGAGGTCACCAAATCCAGAAGTTTATCTGTGCAAGAACTAGGCCAGGTGCTGGGACCATGGAGTGCAGTGCTGCGAGGTTCTGTGCGGCATTGTGTGTCCTTTTTATTGTAAACACAAGTGGTGCTCATTACAGACAAGTGGGCAGACTCCAAAGGCCAGATGGATAGATAGTTCTCCAGTCCACAGTGCTGATTCTTGCTTCTCAGCTATTGCCCTTAAAATTAGCATCACACAACTTAGCACTTAGTTAAAAATTGAGCATTCTCAATCATTATTTCTCTAAATCACACTCTAAGAAACTCATGTTTTGGTCTTGCTAACCCACTAAACCCGAAGATTCGTGAGTTCGTGGATCACGCATTATTCTTGCCCTAGCCTCAGCTATGTATTAGGATCCTGGTAGTAGAGCAGGTGATCAATGAAAATATCTGACTGCCTTCCTTGGGACAGGGAGATTTCCTCAAATTGAGCTTGCTTCACCATACCCTGGAATATAAGCTCCATGAGTAGATGGATCTTTGTCTAACTTGTTCATCACTGTATCCCCAGCTTCTAGAAAAGTGAGTGGTAAATAGTAAGAACTCAATACCAGTTTTTTGTATAAAAAAATAATGAATGTGTGCGATGTTTGGCATTGTCCTCTGGACAGCAGCAGAGAGGAAATGAGTAGATGCCCACCTTCCTGTAGCACATAAAAGCAACCCGAAGTGACAGTAGTCAAAGCTGCGGTCCCTTCCAATACCAAGCCTGGAATCAACTGTAAAGGAGATGAAAATTACCCGATCAGTCCTCTACTATTTGAATTTACTTTAGAACTAAAATAAGGCCATAGTAAGTGAAAACGAGAAAATGACTTAGGGCCCTGTCTCTCATGAGACTCTGGGGCTAGCAGCATGGGCATCACTGGGATCCTGTTAGAAATGTAAATTTGGGGGCATCACACCACACCCACTGAATCAGAAACTCTAGGGGTGGAGCCAGCATTGTTTTAAGAAGCCTTCCAGGTGATTCTAACACACTCACATATTTGAGAATCACTGACCTGGAGGTCTATGGCCCTTGCTTTTGCACTCCCCTCCCCTTGAAGGAAGGTTTCTTTCTCTGTTATTCCTTTTTACCCTCTCTACCTATGTGATCTGTTTTTTTTTTCCACAACCCACATCTCTCCCACCAAGTCCAAAGCAGCCTAATGACTCTAGTCTCCTTCTAGTCTTGAGGGGATCAGCTATTACCTTGGAGCAATAGTATAACTCTCATGAAGGGACTCTAGACAAAGAGCTTTAGAAAAGATTTATAAGATTTTGGAGCTAATAGGAGCTTTGGCAAATATAAGATTGACTCGTTCATTTTATATATGAGGAAAATGAGTCTTAGAGAGATTAAATAAGTTACCCAAGAGCAAAGAGAGTAAAAGACTATAACTTGATCTACTCCCTTCGAGACAAGGTACCCCGCCATTCCTGCAAAATGTCCCTAATAATCTTATATCACACTTAAGATGTATAAAACCAGCACATCCACCATTAACAAGAACAAATGGACCATTTATTTGTCACATTGATTCTCACAAAAACCTCCATATCCATTTCCATTTTCCAACCAGGAAAGGTGGAAGCAAAGTGAAGGGCTAAATACAAAGACCAGCCAAAGGATTCATCATGAAAAATGAATGAACAAGTCAGGAAAAGACTAAGTTTCTACCTCCTATTTCACAGCTCTAGGAATAGATCTTGCTGCCCATGTGCCTCTGATATCATCTATCATGAGTTGACTTATATAATGTGAATACTTGAGCCTTAAAAGGTGGCTAAACAGATCATTCACAATACTTCGATTTACAGCCTAGACAACATATTCCCTAATCTTTCACCCACCAAAAAACCACTGGCTGAGAAGTCATTCTAAGCAAAGATTTTTATCTTTGGCTGCTAGAAACTGAAAAAGGGAATCCACAGTACTAGAAAGACAGTAGTCTTACCTAGCCAAAGAAAATCCCAGGCACAACCTAAATGTTATAGCAAAATATCCATCCAGTTGAAAGAGAAATGATTAAAAAAAGTTAAGCAGGAGAAATAGCTTTCAGAATGAAAAATGTTTGCCAAGAAAAAAGGCAGTATTTGAGATGCGATGTCAGAGATGAGTCTGTCAGGGCAGCTGTGTCCCACAGCATCTCTTGCTGTTTAGTGTAAATTAGGAAACCAAAGCTCGTTAGAGACCATGGGGGATTAAGGTTGGAGGACAGTTCTTAAAAGACAATGCTAATGGGCTCACAAATCTCCTGGGGATCTCGAGCCTGGCACGGCTTTGTCCCCTGCTGGCTCACCCCTCTCCTATGCTAAGGTACCTGTGAGTATTTATTTTTCCAAGGACTGCAAGAGGAGGTCAATCCCGGCCATGATGAAAACAGAATGGTTCCAGGAATCTTGCTGAGAAGTCCAAAAATATCTACCATCCCACAGGCAACTTTATCTGCCCAGGCTTTTTTAATCAGGTCATCTCCCACTACTAACAGTGTCATGGTGATGTTCCTTAGGACCGTGAGCACAAACCAAAAACGAATTCAGGACCAATGCATGGGTCACATTGTACATTTTTAGTAGCATTTTTACTTCTCATCAACTTGGCTTGATAGACACACCCCAAATTTCTTTCAGATTTTAGGTCTTTGGGCTAATTTAGAGGGCAGGCAAATACTCTAGAGCCTTATTTCTGACTCCTATTACACGCAAGTTGCATAATCATGTTGTAAATGAAAAATGATGTTGTAATGAAATCCTGCTAGGACTTCCAGGAATAAACTTTCTTGGACAGAATCCAAGATGAAATCACCATATATTGAATTCAGGGCTTATAGCAACTGTTTCAAGGCAACAGTGTGAGTGTGTGTGCCCTGGAGGAGGAGGAGACAATCCCTTTGTGTTTGCTGTCTCCACAAGTAATGCCACCATCTTCTTCACACTACACTGAAAACTCTGGTATGAGCTCTGATTGCCTCTTTCCATCACTTACATCCAACACTTCACCAAGTCCCACCATTCGTTTCTTTGCAATATTTCTTTCATTTATACCTTCCTCCTTATTCTATTTGAACTTTTTAGTCCTGGGTCTTATCAGTTAGTGCTTAGATTACGGCAGAACTCTTCTAGCTGACCTCCCAAGAGTCCACCCTCTCCCTCCTTCAATCTGTCCTAACCTCAGCTTCCAAGCTACTAAAGCTTCTTTCCCTTTCTGTCAAAAGGGGGAAATCTCTTTTCCTTTTTTTGAGGGCAATCCATAACAAGACTCAAACTCCATATTTTAAACTTTATTTCTTATTCACCATCCAACATACAATAGACATCATTTTAAAAATGCAAAATGAAAACTAGCTGTGTTAGGAAGGAATGGGATAATTCTTTATTAAAGGAAAGATTAAAGAAAATATTTTTCAGAAAGACTAGAAAAACTTTTGTAACATGACATACATAATTTTATGGTTGATTCCTCATAAAAAAAATTCAGCAATAAATGCTCGTGAGATTGGATCAAGATGGTGCTCTGAGAATGCAAGCCTGTGTCCACTTCTGCCCTAAATCACTAGAAATTACAGAAAAAAATCTCAAATCCTGAAAAGAAAACAAAATTTAAAAATGATGAGTAGTTCCTGAAAAAAAACAGATGGGAAATTAATAATGCAGAAAGCCGTAGTCCAAAATGCATTTAGAAGAGGATTGTTTTAAAAGTGGAAGGTGGGAAGCGGATGTGGCTCAACCAGTTGGGCACCCGCCTACCACATGGGAGGTCCCAGGTTTGGTCCCGGTGCTTCCTAAAAGAAGACAAGCAGACACTGCCTCCTGCCACCACAATCTAGATGCTGCCTCCCACTGCAAAGAGCTAGAAACTACCCCTGCTGAAACAAGCAGATGCCACAAGCCAACAGACTCTGTAGCCCACAGGGAGTGGGTGTGGCTCAGGTTGTTGGGCACTTACCTTTCATGTGGGAAGTCCCAGGTTCAGTTTCTGGTGCCTCCTGGAGAAGGTGAGCAAACAATGAGCAGACATACAAGAGAACCATCTGGGGGAGGGGGGCATAAATAAAGAAAAATAAAGTAAATAAATAAATCTTAAAAAAAAAAAAAGTGAATTGCCCCACCTTTTAAAAAGACTTCAGGTAAGCATTCCTGGAGCAATTGCCATGGAGGTGGGTTTGGACCATGCTTCTGGAACAACCAGGTGTGTCTTGTTTCCCTGCCTAACTTCTGCTTGGGCCAAGCAAGCAGAGGTCTTTGCCTCCAGGCTGGTGAATGGAATGCCTGGTGGAACCAGCATAGTAGTGAATCTGGTGGCTACTGATATACAATAATAGATGAGGGCTTCCACAAGAAGAAACTGATACTACATGCCTAGAAGACTCAATTCAAGCATAGTTATCTCAAGGAGGAATGGGGACTTCCTTGATCTCTCCAGAACTAGTTAGGCTCTATTCTTCTCTGAGTTCATTTTACCTTTTATAGAAATCCATTACATACATTATTATATTGCAATATATTTGATAGTAGAAGGAGCCATAGCAAATATAACTGTTTCATTGTATGATTAGATATCAGGCCTATGAGAACACAGCAGCTGCTATATTCTATAGAAAAACAACTTTCATTAGGTTTTCTCAAACTCTATCCTGCAAAACATTTGCTTTAGCTATAAGAACATGGCCAGTAACAGTAGCTTGTATAAAGTAGGAATGAAATAAACATTGATTAAAGATGATACTAATGATGTCATGCAATAAAACTCTAACTATCCCACAAAAACTTTTATTAACAAATGAGTAGCACAGCCAGAAATATCATTATAGTCCTGACACATGTAATATGCAGGACATTAGGTCATTCAAATAGCAAGTAAAAAATTGAAATGAATGAAATGCTGCATATGGTGCATCTATTCATCAAGATTTTCTTATTTACCTTTTCAACAGAATGACTATATATTTTTATAATCCCAAGCACACATTAAACAGTACTTTCAAAAATCATGAGTATAATTTTGAGAACATACCTACTTTTATCAGTAGAAATGCATTATGTCACATCATAGGAGCATATAGTCAATCAGGTGCAATTCTTTATATAAAGCCTTCATTGGGAATGGGTTCACTTGGACATTATAATTTTAGAGAAATCTTTTTTTGGGGGGGGTAAGTATTTATATATATATATATATATTTAGGATACATTGATTACATTAATGTTACACAGAAATTTTAGGGCAAGTATTAAAATACCATGAGAATAGTGACAATGGACTTCAATTCCAACAATTATCCAAGCAAAAAGCATGTAAATTTCTCCAGTAGTAGGTAGGTTGATGGGCAATGATACACCCAGGTGTAGAAAACAGGTTGTCATTGAAGAATTTCTAAGGACATAGATCAGCTAACAGGGAAGCCAGCTAAGTGTGAGCAGCTACTTTATTCTGCAGGAAAAGGAAGCCGTACCTCTCTACATGTTGTGAAGAAGAGTACGGCAAGATTTTCAGGGTAGCGCCAGTCCTCCTGTGGCAAGACTCCAGGGTATGGATTTCTCTCACTCAAGGCAGCAATCTTGGGAGGATGAAGGATGTATAATTATTACAATTTTAAGAATGGAATTTTAAACAATAGACCAGGAAAGGATAAGCCGTATTAATCTGTTCACCAACTTTTATTCAGTAATCCCTTTGTGCCAAGCCCTGTGCCATGTGTTGGGAATAACACAGCAGTGAAGATGACAGACAAGTCCTTGCAGCATAGAGCTTACAATCTACTAAAGAAGACATACATTAAACTACCCATTGCATAATTATTTTTTAAAATTGTGATAAGTAAGAAAAGAAGAGAATTAGGTGAGAGCATGCCATGGAAAACAAGAGACAACCAGTGTTGTTCATATCATGCAACAAAGAGGTGCCAGAAGAGGAGGTTTGCTAAGGTGAGCAGGAGCCTAAATTATTTAGTGTATTTGAAGACATATTAAATATCTTGATGTTAATACTAAGAGCTATGACCAGTGGATGATATGATCTGATGTTCAATCAATTTTAAAACATCACTTTGGCTTCAGGGAGGAAATTAGATTTAAGGGAGGCAAGAATGGCACCTAGGAGACCAGTTAGCAGGCTGTAGCCATGTCCAAGTGAAAGTGATGGATATTAAGTACAGAAAGACAGAAGTAGAGATAGATAAAAGTGTGTGATCTAAGAATGAGTAAGTTAAAATCAAGAAGTTTGGGTAATGGACTGGATGTAGAGAAAGAATGATAGAGAGCATGACTTCCAAGTTTCTCACTGGGCAGTGATAACATCCACTGAAGTTGATTACACTGGAAGAAAAATAAGATTTGAGTTCATTTTTATATTTCTGAGCTTGAGATGCCATTAAAGCATCCAAGTGAAGAAGTTGAAGTGGGTAGTTGAAATCACAGTTTTGGAAGTCAGAAAAGAGATCTGTACTGAAAATATAGATTTGGGGATTATTTCTTTATAGATGATTGAAAATTTGGGCATAGATGAGTTTGCTTAGAGAGAACATAAATGAGAAAAAAGAAGGTCTAGGGCTAAACCTGAAGGAGCTCTTACATGTGAAGTTTGAGGGCAGGAAGAGAAGACAACAATGAGTCTGAGAAATTGTGGTCAGAGAAGTCAGAGAAAAACTGTGAGAGTAGTGCCACCAAATCAAAAGAAAGTCAATATTTATAGAAGCAATAGTAATTAATGTCAAATGGTGCTGGGCAGTTGAATATGATAAAGACCGTATTCCAATTATCTGTTATTTCTTTCCAATTTGGCTCACACAGATGGCCAGAATCTGGCACCGCATCAGTTCTACTTTATTCTATTAGTTAAGTAGTCACAGAGTTTACCCAGATTTGAAGAGGCATAGACCCCACTTCTTGAAGGAGGAGTGTCAAAGAATTCATGACATCTTTACTCTACTACAGGCCTCAATAGTTAACATGTACAAGCCTATTCATTGTTGCATGTTTTATAAGCCCAAAAGATTGGAAACAAAATAAATATCCATGATTGTGGACCTGGTTAAGTAAATTAACTTAAATTTATGAAATGAAATACTGTATACTATTAAAAGAGAATGGGGATACTTTTAATGCAATGTTATAGAAATATTACCATATGATATAGTTAAGTTAAAAAAGCAAAAACAAAGGGTAGAACACAGGGTTTAGTGTGTTACCATTTGCATAAAAGGGGGCAAAATAAAAATTATTTGTATTTACTTAAACACCTTTAGAACATGCATTCTCAGTTGGATGTTATCCCCAAGGGAGCATATATTTATACTTGGTGGTGGGGGATCTTACCTTTTTTTGTATAAATCACAGATACACATATAGTACATAAGTAGATATAAATTATATCTGTGGTATTGAATTTTCATGGGGGGGAGTACTTGGGAAAGAGATGTCTTAAAAGGCTCCTTAGGGGAGTAAAGATGAAAAATAAGGTTGAGAAATACTGCTCTAGAACAGGGGTTCTTAACCTTTTTGTTCTAGGGACCCCTTTGCCAGTCAGGTGAAAACCACAGACCCCTTATTAAGTCCACACTATACTGTGTATTATTTAATAAATACATCACACCCGCACCAACATGTCCCCACAAGAATAATGGTTTTTTTTAAAATTATTATTTCAATTAAAGCTTTTGGACCCCTGGTTAAGAACCCCTGCTCTAGGAGGATACAAAAAAATGAGTCTGAATGGTTGCCTGAGAGAGTGGAAATGGGCTACTGGGGGAAAGAAAGGATGAAATGAGAATGTTCAATGCGTTTTCTTTCATATTTTTTTATATTAGAACCATAGGAATGTGACATCTATCAAAATTTAAATTAGAAACAAACTTTAAATAGGAGATTGTCCATTTTATTTAATGATATGATATTACTGAGTGAGAGCTCTTTGAACATATAGCACAGTATAAATCTTTCACTTTTTAAAATCACTTGTCTTAGTTTGCCAAAGGCTGTCAGTGCAAGGTTGCCAATGCAAGGTACCAGAAATATGTTTGCTTTTATAATAAAAAATTTATTAGGGTAAACGCTTATAGTTCTGAGACCGTGAAATGTCCGAATCAAGGCACCATCAGAAATGCTTTCTCACTGAAGTCAGCTACTGGCAATCCTGGTGTCATGCCAGCCACATGGGGAACAAGATTGCAGAGGTCCCTGCCTTCCCCTCTGGTCTCACCTTCTCTTCAGCCTTGAGCTGCTTCATGGGCCCAGCCTCTTGGGGAATTCGTGCTTCAGTTTTGGCTGCTAGAGATCCTAGAGTCCTTTCTTTCATATGGCCCGGTCAAAATGGCAGAGGTCCCTTTTCTGTGTCCTTTTTTTCTCTGTGTCTCTGTTCATATAAAACTCAGCAAGAGGGCTGAGACTTAACCTGTGTCACGCCTCACTGACATAGTCCAATCAAAAGCAATCTAATCGACTGATTTGATCAACATCCCTTAACCAAATCTCATGCAATCAAAGGGTTTCACACCCACAGGAATAGATTAGTTAAAAAAAATAATTTTTTTTGGCTTTCACCAAATTCAAACTGTCACATCATTCTTACACAAGCTCCTTCTGCCATTGCTACAAATGTCCCTCATAACCTTACATCACACATAAGATGTATATTGCCAGAGTATTCACCAGTTTGCTGTAAGAGTAAATATAACATTTCTATGTCACATTGATTCTCACAAAAACCTCCATATTCATTCCCATTTCAACACCAAAACTCTAGGCAAGGATCTAATCATTTTACTTGGTTATCTTGACTGTTCAAAGGGAAAGCTGGTAAAGCGACATTTTATGCAAAAATTTTGAAGTCAATTATTATTGTAAATTCATGTGAAAGACTTTTAAAAGACAGATTAATGTGGGTACATGATTCATTCTAAAAGGACAGAGCATGTTCCTCTCCCAGGGGTGTGAAGGACCAGTGAAGTTCTCTTAATGCTTACGTGCCCCCCCTTTTGCACCCCTGGGACAAGAGAAGCAGGCTTAAGATCTAGAGAGGTAGATGCAATGTGGCCAACAAAAGTCCTGAGTAACATCTAGATGGCTAAAATTGCTCTTACAGAGGCCAATGGCATAATTTACACTACAGAACGAGGCCACCATAAATGTTTGGCAATCTTTCTGTAGTGGAGCATACTCATATGGAAACTAGCTGAATAAATGTGTCCCTGTTGTAAACTGTGCTCTTTAACATTGAAAATCCACAGGGTTGTAGCTCTCCAAATGCAGAAATCATTAGGGACTTGACCCTGGTATGTAGATGGCAGCATGTAACACTGGGAACTGGACTATGTCCTCATGAAGGAATTAGCCTGTCCAGTGGGGCAAGCAGTGACCAATGGCTCAGTGACATTGGCACCATGACTGACACAGAACAGCCTGAAAAGACAAGGAAGAGATTTGGAAGCAATGAATGTTTATGGCTTGCAAAATAGTAGCTATTTTATCATCAGAGTTCATATCTTCCGAATGAACCTAATTGATATTGATGATGCTGAATTTTATTTGCATAGAAATTCCACAGAGAATTTTGTGAGGTAGTACATGAATATGAAGCTCCTGAAAATAATTTAAAAGTCCACTTAGACCATCCATCATTTCCCAGACTTGCTCCCACATGTCATCATATGCAGCTCTGATCAAAACTGCATGTTGGAAAATAATTTGAATACACGTGGCACAGAGCCTAAACCATAAGTTCTGTTCAACAAGGCATAAAAGTTAATGCTAAAAAGCACTGTAGGGACACATGCCACTCCCTGCCAACTTTCAGTGCACTTCATTGCCTTGAAATATAGAGCTCTCTTGTGGGTTTGTCTACAGACACTCAGGGAGGAGGTGTTAGAAAGAAAATGGTGGTGTATTCTCTTTAACATATATAAATAGTATGGGAAATATTTATTTATCAAGGAGGAAATTTTAGGTTGAATATAGGGAGATTAAGAATCATATGAGAAAACTTGAGAAATAGAGCTAGCTATTCAGAAAGCAAAACAAAACAAAACCAGCCAAGCTTATCCGAGACTACATGCCCCTTCTAGTGATAAATATGTACCATGCTTCGATGACACTGATCTTTTTTTAATTGAAATAAAATTCATATAATTGAAAATTCATCATTTCAACCATTTTAAAATGTACAATTCAGTGACTTTTAGAACACTCACAGTATTGAGCAACTCTCACCACTATGTAATTCCAGAACATTTTCATCACCCCTAAAAGAAACTCCATACCCATTAAGCATTCATTGCCCTGGCCCTGGTCTCTTGAGGTTTGGGAAAGAAAGTCTATGAAGTTGCTCCCTTTCTTCCCACTGAGAAAAGAAAAATATGGTGCTGTTTAAAAGCCTTCTGGAAACACTAACACAAAGAGAGTTTAACATACGGATAAGTTTTGGCATCGTTCCATCACGGAAAGGACAAATTCATGGAAATACAGAGTCAGAGATTAGACAGAAGACCTCAGTTTCCCATTAACTCCAAGTGTGTTCTGTCCAATGGTCGAAGAAGTAGTAGATATTGTGCCCTCATATACCTCCACCACTAAAAAAAGCAGATTTTATGTTGAAATACATTTAGGAAATTTTAAAGAAAACAGATTTCTTTGCTGCACAAAGAGATAAAGCACCAGTAGGGAAGTTTTTTTTGTTTTTGTTTTTGTTTGTTTGTTTGTTTGTTTGTTTTTTAATTATCACTGCAGAAGAGCAGTTCCAACCTGGTGATTTCAAGACGAGTAGATCAAACCCAAGGATAGATTTTAATTTTAAAAGAAATGAAGCCAGTAATTTAGTACCTGTAAATTACACACAAAACATAGTTTTCTAGCTTCACTTAAAACATCTGGGGACCCAGTAACTCTGGGCCCTTATAGCCATTGGCAACAATTGAGCAGAGATGGGAGGCACTTGCTGCTTTTACAAGGGTTATGAATCCCCAACAATACTACTGTCCCCATATAACCCATTCCACTCCTGTATTAGCTGCCTGACCCCTGGCGACATTTGAATTTGATTCTCCTATTGTAGAAGTGCAGGCTACAGAGACACATCTCTTTAAACATACTTCAAGCACAGAGCCACCTAAATACAAAACAAACTTGAAGCATTATCCAGTTTTTTTTTTACTACAATCTTGAATTTTCCATTCTGAACTTGAACAATGGGGGCTATATTAAGGATCTAGCTACTTGGGTGGAAAGTACAAAATTTCTGAGTTGTGGGCCATTGGTAAAACTGACTATGCTGAAAAGGTACACAAAACTTTTCTGCTTGAGTAGCAAATGGAAATTATATATTGGGTTTCATCACAGGTACATACAAGCTCACCTGGACTCCCGTGAGAAACATATGGGAGCCACAAGGAGGGAATAATTTGAACAAGAGCAAATAGTTTATAAAAATGAGTCTATATGCATGTGTATCTCTCACTCCCTCTTCTACAGATAAAGACATAAGCATAGATATAGAATCTCAATACACATCCTTGTTAAGGAGGAGAGACCATTTACCACCATCAGAGGCAGCAAATGAAGTGTAGAGGTTTACCCAAAATTATGCATCTGTTCAGTGGCAGAACAATAAGTAGAATTTCATTAAATTTGCATTTGTTTACATGCTGCTTGAAACTGTTCTAAAGTAATTTAAAATACACAGTTTTTAAAAATCTCTTCTTTTAAATAAATTATAAAAGCAAAGACTTTTTCCAAAATTTTTGATCTACATTTTATCTCCCCTCAAAACTCAGGAATATACTTGCTCTTGAATAAAAAATTGTTAATCACATTTTAACTAAATATCCCAAATCTTATCAGCAATTGTGATGCAATATAGGGAATCAATAGATGGATGTAGAACCTGGCAAGAAGTCCACATGGACAGCAATACCTCCAAGATGGCTGCTGGAAGACCCTCACGAGATTTCTCCTACCCAGAACAATATTTCCTCCAGAAGCCAGGAGAAGCCCCTGATATTCTCCAGGGACATTATCACTGGGCCCACCCGGGGGATTGATGGGTGGGGTAATCAATCAAAACAGCAAACAGCTGGGACTCCTCCCATGACATTAGCAAAGGGGTGGAATAATTAATGGTTTAAAAAGCAAACACAAAGGTCAGATCTCTCTCCCACTCCCTGTTCTTGGCCCTCTTGGCTTCTGCGCCCTGCTCTCGCCGTGTGCCCCCTGCACGGATCAACATGCAAGTAAAACCTGGGCATTTATAATCTATAATGGGAAATTGTAGTCTATAAATCAGCCCTCTTTATCACTCTTCAGCCCCTTCCTCTCTACCAGGGCCCTGTGATCTGTTATTTTTTTCCCATTTCTCTTCCCTCCCTACCTTAATAAATTACTGGCCTAACTAACCCAACATGCTCTGAAATTCATTTCTGCAGCATAAGTCAAGAACCTAGACAAAATCTGGTAACGACTGCATGCTGTGCTACTTGTTTTTTTAATCGCACTGTCATTGGCATTAAATAGTGTAATAAAGGTGATCCTGTATGTCTTGGCAAAAAGCTCAGGCTTTAAAATCAGACAGATATGGATCAAAATACTCATGTGAAGAGGAAGAATAAATTGAATCAGAAAGATTCTTCCTAGGAGGAGCATTGGATTTGTTTGGAAGGAATATACTTTGATTAGTCCTACGAACTAAAGAGTGAGATGCCAAGAGCATGCTAAAAAAAAAAAAAAAAAAAAAACAGAAGCAGGGAGCACGGGGAGGAATTTGTTTCTTTTCTGATGGAGGGGGTGGGTAAAAAGAGGAGGAATCAGCCGAAAGTTGACCAAATGCAAGAA
>PVKH010012399.1:0-17291 GCA_004027955.1 Chaetophractus vellerosus | reverse complement strand
GCCATCATCCGGGCATCATCTGATACAGACACATAAAACTCCTGTAATTGGCAAAGGTCACAGGCTTTTAACAAGAACAGCCAAAGGAGCATGCTTCTGTAAAGAGCAATATAGAGGTGCCCCCACTTAATTTGCTTCACTAACATCTCTAGACCATGGTTTCATGGACTAGAGAAAAAAAGAAAAGGTTATAATAGATCTAAATTCAGTAGTGCAAATGACTCATTGTCATGAAAGGCAAGGGAAAGTTTTGGAATGGGCCATTTTATGGTCTGTTCTTAAGGAGTACTGTTTCCAGGGAACTTTTAATATTTATTTGTAACATTATTTTAGTAATTATCATTTATTTGATATTCATTATTAGTTGTAGTTAATTATTGGGGGTAAAAAGGCAGACACGGTTTGCAGCATTGTACCGAATTCATGCCGAGTTTGTGTCATCAACTGAGGACTCCTTGGGAAGTGGATCAATTACCCAGGAACCAGCTTCCTGGAAACGGCCCAACTCCCCAGCCTCAGCAGCAGCTTTGCTCTGCTTTGCTCAGGAGCAGTGGCCTCCACAGCAGATAAGAGCGGTGGCAGTGGTTTGTCTGCACAATGGCACTCTTCTCAATGCGGAGAGGCCACGAATCGACCTTGACCATAGTCTACACTTACAACTTTACATTTTCAAAACACTTTATTCTACAGACTTAAGGGACTCTTATGGTTCACCTTTCCTCCCTGCCTCACCCCTCCACCTGTGGAAATGATATGATTAAAAAGGAGAGCAGGAGTCTGGCTCCTTTGGATCAGTCATTTTAGAACACACAGACCGATGGTTTGAAACAGAAGAGACATTGTGGTTTGAACCTCACAGTCTGCACGGAAGTAATATACTTATCTAAGTTTTGGAAGAGAGCAGGTACCTGAGGAGTAAATGCCAGGGTTAATGCTGTAATGTGGGGGTAGAGCCATAGGAAGGAAAAGGGAAGTTCAGCATAAAGCAGTGTTAAGGAAATAAATTATGTCCCTTCAGAACTACCTCGTGGCCCTCCCCACTTCCTGTTCCAGTAATTCCTCCATAAAATTATATGTTTTCACTCCCCTCAAAAATACTTACCATTTTATCTAGTAATATCACTTGTAGGAATGTAACTAAGGACAGAACTACTTGCACAAAAGTGTTCATTGCACTGTTATTCCAGGAATGCAAAAATTGGAAAGGAGGTAAATATTCAACAACACGGGAACAAAATACATGTATCTGTGGCATGTCTACTCGATAGGGACTAGAGATCTTTATTATAAAGACTGTACTGACAGGGAAAATCCCTTAAATAAGGAAGTGAAAAAAGTAGCCTGTAAAATGGTGGATAATATGTGATTAAAATTTTGTAAAATTTATGAAGAAAAAGAGACCAGTTGAAAATACATGAAAATGTCACCAGTTATTGAATTAGAGTGGCAGGATAATGGGTGATATTTTTCTTTAATTTTCTTATAGTACCTTTCTGAGGAATGTAAATGTTAACAAAGTCTAGAATTTGCAATACAGTCTCTCCAGGCAGGCTGCTCGCCTGTGGTAGGTGCCCCGTGCTGTAGAACAAAGGTGTACTTTTGGAAAGATGACTCTGCCATACCTCCAGGAAAGCCATTGCCACATCGTCCTCTTGTAGGAGGTCTCCATACACAGCGGCCCACTGTAGAACCAGGCGGATGACTCGCCTCTTACTGTTGAGGGCATAGTCCACTTTCTCCTGTTCTGTACCTTGGGAAGGCTGTGCGTGGTAAGTACCGAGGAGTCAAGGAAGACATTTAGCCACTTCAAACTCATTTCACTATGCTATTTGCAAAGGCAAAGTGACAGATCCCAGCTTCAGAAAGCCAGCCTCTTAGACAGATGGGATTATCCCCTTAAGCTCTCAAAAGAAGCCCCTGTATCCACAGAGTGTCTGGGCCAAATGCACACAAGTCCTTGGGAATGTCCACTGACCTTGACCTCATGTTGCCCCAGCAACTAGACCTTCCTCAGCGCTGCCTGGACAACTGTGCTAACAGGGATTCTCACTGAGCTTGGCTCCAGCTCTCACCAGCTTTCATCCCATTCTTCTGCACACCCTCCGCCTTGCCCTTCGGCTGTAGGGGTGGCCTTGCTCCCTGCTGTTGCTGTCTCTGGTGCCTTGTCACTTCTTCTTGGTTCCCATATCCTTCCCACACCTCTATAAACCTGTATGTTAAATTATTTCAGATAAATCCTTCAGAGTGGGCATCTGGTTCCTGCCAGGACCATGACTGATACAAAGAGGACCTAAGTGGGAAATTGAGGCTGAGTGAACTCACCTGGTGTAATGAAAAGTAAGGGCTCCTGCTCGTGCCAATCCTCTGACACACTTTTTGCACCACACCTTCTTCTCTTGTCTAGAACTTAGTTCCTAATGGCTTTTTTGTGCATTTACGACAAGCCATCATAAGTAAATTATAAGCTCTTTCAGGCTTGGAATCATAATTATTTGTCTTTGATTTTGTATCGTGCTTAGCACAGTGAACTTCATCTAGAAATTTTACTTATTCGTGAACACAATGAATACCTACTGAGTGCCTATGATGTGCCAGGTAGAGGTCCCTGTGATCAGTTCACATTTTTGTGTGGATTACTCTAAGGAGAACATAGTAGGTGATCGAGAAATATTTTAGTTTCAACATATTTCTTTTTCAGTGATTTTCAGTAGTTCATATTATAGATAATTAGTTCATAAAACAATTTATGCTTTATAACTTGGACTGCATCTTGCACCTTAATGAAGTACCTCATTTAAGACCCATTTCACAGCCTTGTGAGCAAAGTATTGTTCCCTTTCTACCAGTGAGAAAACTGACATGAAAGAAGTGTAAGTGACTTGGCCAGGGCTACACAGTTATAAAGTATGGAGTTGTTCTTGAACTCAAGACTCCTGATTCCAACCAGTTTTCTTTCTATTTCACAACACTATCTTGCCTCACAGCTGACTACAAGACTGGCCACACCTCAGCTTACTACCATGACTTAAAAGGCACTGTAGGAAACTACCCCGTGGCAGTGCTGTGTGTGAAAGCTAAACCAGTAAAGGGCCTTTTCTGAAGGGACCATAAATAATCATGATCAAGGTAAATGATAGAACCTTAAAGCAAAGGTTTACTGCATGTAAATGGGTTGCAAAATGGCTTTCATAAATTGAGCACGGGATTCATAAAAAAGAAAATTGCTCAACCTGTATTGCTACAATTCTCTCCGAGCTTACAATGAAAAATGGAAGAAAGATCACTTTATGTGAAAATTATTTCTTTTCTGATTAACCCTTTGGTCTCTCGCTTGTATGCATCCATAACTCAGTTTTTCTTTCCAAAGAATTGCAATGCTAGGCACATTTTATGACCACTTTTCATAGCACCTAGCAGCAGAGTTGGGCACAAATTGGATAGCAAATAAGTAATTTTTGACTGATTGAATAGTAAGTACAGTCCAGCTAAGAGTTGGAAGATCTGGGTTCTAGTCCTTTTGCTGCCACCATCTAGCTATGTGATTTAGCTTAGCTTCTGTCACTTAGTTCTATAGGCCTTCATTTATTCACCTGTGAAATGAGGAGATGAGAGGAAGTACCCCTTGCATTCTCTTGCAGTTGTAGCATTTAATAATGCCAAAGCAATGTGGACTTAAAGAGAATCAGACAGAGGACCTAACATAATGAAAATACAATGCTGGCATTCTATGGTGCTGTCTTTTCTTGTTTGATTGTCATGGGAATTTGTGTAGAATCACAGACGACATCAGGCTTTTGGCACGTATTTTTCTTTCCGTGGCATAAAAGTCAGTAGGAGACAGTTAGGATGGCTAGGATGGGGCCAGAGCTGTGGGTTTGGAAAGGTCAACTTTGAAAAATATCAAAATCCGAAGAGACTCTGTTTCTATCCAAGGGTGTTTTAAAGCCCTTTCTGGGCTGTGCTCATGCTGTAACCAGGATGCCCCACAGAATCCTGGTTCTGTGCTCCTCTCCCTGAGACCCTCTCCTAAGCTTCTTTCCTCTACCTCCATTCCTAGATTTAAGCAATTGTCCTTCCAAGGACCCCATGCTGTGGAAAATGTGTAAATTTATTTTTTATCATAACATAACTATTTCAAAAGACTGTCATATTGTGCCCCTAAGTTACTATATAAACTAGGATCTTAAAAATATTTCACTACACATTGGGTACAATGAGAGCAGTTTGAATCACTCATATATAGTAACAGCATGTGCAGAAAATTGAAGTGTTTATTGAGCTGCTATTTATAGCAGTGAACTCTTAGCCTAAATGTAGGAAAACAACCCCAAAGACTAGCACAGTTAATGTGCAAATGTGGTTTTTAAGAGATCAGTGTATTTTCAAATAAATTAATATACTTTTCAAAGAAAATCCATCAAAGTGATTTGTAAGTATTTTGGCAAAGAAACCATTCAAATTCATTCAACAATATTAAAAGACTACTTTGAGTCAGGTGCTGTGCTAGGTCTGGTGATCCAATGGGCAGAGGCCCTGTCCACCTGAAATAGTATACCAGACGATAATGTTGAAAGAGAGAGAGAGGCAGAGAGAGAGAGAGAGATTCCTTCCTATTCCTACGTATGGCTGAAATGGTTTGAAATATCAAGGTGATGCCTCGATGTAATTCTAACTTTCCAGGTTATCTCGATTTACTAGGACTCAAAGAAGCATTGCTAATAATTGTGTGTTTATACAGAGATAGCAGCACACGTGTAGCTAAAATATAGAGCCCTAGAATAGGATAGCCAAATATGCATTATTTCTGCAAAGATTTGTCTTGTCCTCTTTTCTGCTGGAGAAATCTCATTTTTGTCCACAACACACAATTGGAAAGAATAACATAACCCTTCAAATGTGTACAGATCTTTACAGTTTATAAAAAGAGGCTCACATGATCATATAAGGTGCTCTACAAAGCTGAGGAGGAAATATTTACGCATAAAGAAACCGAGTTCAGAGAGAGCAGGTCTGCACACGCTTGCTGAGCGAGTAAATGGCAGGGCTAGGAAATCCAGGCACAGCTATTTCCTCTCAACAGCCCCACCACACCATACAGGGGCCATTGTGGCTGGAAATCAATGCTTGGGTTCATGAAGTTATTAAGAAGAACTATCTCTGAGAAGCAGAAGTCTTAATGGAAAAGCGATTCCGTGTTTGCTGATGTTCTACGAGGCCTGGAGCGGACTGGGCCTGTCGAGTATGGAACGCAAGGCGGGCGGCCCTTTCCTCATGCCACACCAGTGACTCCACAGCCTCGTGGGAGTGCAAGCTGACTGGGCCCAGAGGGACTGGTGGGAGGGGGCTTTCTCCTTTTTCTCATGAAAGGTACATATTTTTGCCTCTGGAAAATAAAAGGAGGTTCTGATTTATTCCTCATAGTCTCCCCTTTGCCCTTATAGATGCTTATTTACTAAAATGGAGGTGGGGGTATAAGACTTTTATACATCCTGATATGTACTCAAGGGCTCTGCCCGGCCATGGGCAACATGCTATTCTGTCCCGAGCTCTCTGTGTGAATCAGATTCTTAAGGGACCAGGGAAGAATTTACATGTAATTGATTATACCTAACATGGTTACAAGGGAGGTGTTGGGACCCCTACTCATTCCTGTAACAATCTCCTCAGGATTTTAAAGAGATTTATGTAATTTTTTTAGATTTTACTTAACTCCTACAATAAAGGGGGGAGGGAAGAATAAAGAACATTCTATCAGTGTCTTGTCTCAATATGATTTCAAAACTGCAACTTAAAAATAGTAACAATTCAAATATAGCATATTCTTAGATGGAATCAACATCAGGAAGGTTGAGAAATCATTACCTTTTCTGGCTAAAATTGGAATAATGCATTAACCATTTGACAGAGAAAGTCTTATGTGGAAAAAATCTAACTCCTCTCCAGGATGAATAAAAAATTAGGACGGATTTTTTTTATACATTAGAATGTCTACCAGATATATAAGATATTTTTAACATCTTAAGACATTTACTAAAATATATACTTGGCTAATGTGTCTGTTAAAAGCAGATTAGTATAGGAAATAAAATACATAGTAATCCAATGGTTTTGTCAAATGATGGGTAAGAACTTTTACTGAATAAGGCCATGGCTTCTGATAGCATGGCAGTGGGGTTCAGGGGAGCAGCTATATGACCTGATGGGAGAAAGAGACACAGAAAGATAACATGGTTCCGGTATCTCAGAAAGTGCTGGTTAAAAGTCTGCAAGAGAATCTAGCATTTTTCTCTGGATTGTTATTTTAAACACAACTAAGGAAAGGCCGTAATAGAACATTATTCAGCTGTAAAAAAACGAATGAAGTTTTGATATATGCTGTAATATGGATGAACTTTGAGGACATCACATTAAGGGAAATAAACCAGATACAAAAGGACAAATATTATATGATTTCATTTATATGAAACATCTAAAATATGCAAATTCATAGAGA
This sequence comes from Chaetophractus vellerosus, assembly GCA_004027955.1. Taxonomy (NCBI): domain Eukaryota; kingdom Metazoa; phylum Chordata; class Mammalia; order Cingulata; family Chlamyphoridae; genus Chaetophractus; species Chaetophractus vellerosus. The sequence continues at coordinate 10,798 of PVKH010012399.1, read as the reverse complement.
CAAAAATTAGGTTATAGTTACAAGGAGTGGGGGGTTGGGAGGTGGGGAATGGGGAATTAATCCTGAGTATACAGTTTCTATTTGAGAGGATGAAAAGGGTTTTTTGTAACGGATGATGGTGACGGTGGCACAACCTTGTAAATGTAATTAGTACCACTGAATTGTATACTTGAAAGTGGTTAAAGCGGGAAATTTTGTGTTGATTATATGTTACTGTAATAAGTTTTTTTTTTTAAAAAAGGCACTATCACCTTTTAGTTGAAATGGCCCAACTCATCACTGACACACTGAGTTGATTTCAGATGATTCACAGAATAACAGAAGCTGTGAGTTTCAAGAGTCCTTTCATTGTACCTCATTCTACTCCACCATTTTAGAGGTAAGGAAATTGAGGCAGAATGAGGTAAGGTGGTTTTCCTAAATTTATCAATAGAGTTCTCATGACTAGAACTCAGTATTCTTTTCTCCCTCCCCAGTACTTCTAATTTTTAATGCTTTATTTGATACTAAAGATAATGACTTCATCCAAACATATATTAGAATCAGGTGTTTCAGGAGTAGGTTGGATGACAGGGAAATCCATCTGAGATGTAGAAATTGATCCAAAAAGGATCCTCAGAGTAGACAAAGCACACACAGACAACCAAGAGTTAACAGTTGCAGCCTTGATAATCTGATAGGTCGGCCTTTCTAATGTCTGAACTAGATCTTCTACACTATAGCTGCAGCCTGATCTCTCTTGTTCTATGCCTGTCCATTTAGAAAGTAAGTTGCTTACCACTACTAACTAAACATTCTTAAATGTACTCACCATTCAAATTCAAACTTGAGATTTCAGGAGCACTAAATTAGAATTCTGAAGAGTAAGAACCAGGTCTTAAACTTATTTTGAATCTCTACGTTTCCTAGCAAAGGACTGAGCACATGGAAACATAAAAAGTTGCAAATGTCTGTTAACAGATTACCTTAGACAATTCAATCATACCATTTAGAGTGCTAGATATAATGCAATTTTCTAAAAAAAAAAAAAAAACTTTAAAACTATCACAGCTCTTTAAAACCGCTTATCTAAATTTCCTGAATTCTACTTGCCCAAGATGTCAAATACAAAGCAGAGAAACACATTTTAAATAAGTTCATAAAGAATTCAATGTCACCAGGTAGGCTAAATCTACACAAATTCCAGAGTATCTGATACATTTTAAAAATGGACTCAATTTTCCTCTTGAGTATAAATCTACAGGATGACAAACTTTCAGAGTGACTAAATCCTTACTGTTCTGGGCCAGCTCCTTTGGCGTTGTGTAGCTCTGTTTTCAGTGATAGCAGGGCTGAGAATCAGAAGAGGTTGAAGGCCACGGTGTAGGCTACACTCTTTCTACCCTGCCAACAGCAGGCTTAATATTCCATTGAGTCATTTTCCTCATGCCGGCTCTGCCGTTCAAACACTGTAATTATTTCATATATTTTTACCTAGTTATTATCTTACTCACCACAGGCACCTGTAATTTTTCTGTATTTTTTTTTTACTGCTCATTTACTTATTCTTAATTCAGCTAATAATGGTTCCATGTATTAAAATTATCATGGGGAAAGTAAGTGAAAACCTCCTAGGATGTAGAGGCAGCAGATTCATTACAGCCTACAACAGGGAATAAAATATTATGTATACTTTTTGCAGTAAGTACATGCTAATTATGCAGCTATTTATAAAACACTTATCAACATTCAAACTGATACTCTTCAATGTTGTTGTTTTTTAAAATCCTGCTTTGCATACAAGATCTCTGCTTGCAGCTGAAAACAAACTTTGGGGGTCATTTGCCCACCGACTAGACAAAAGATTTTATACCTTTACATTATGCCATATTCGTCTCTTGATGGCAAATAACTGCAATATTTATATAGGGCTTAAGTTTTATAATGCACTTTTTTTTTTAAGATTCTTTCTGTGAGCCATCTAGTTTTGTTTTTTTAAAAGATTTATTTATTTTTATTTCTCCCCCCCCACCCCCACCCAATTGTTTTGCGCTCGCTGTCTGCTCTCTGTATGTTCTTCTCTGTCTGCTTGTCTTCTTTTTTAGGCAGCACCAGGAACTAATCCTGGAACCTTCCGGAGTGGAGAGAGGTGCTCAATTTCTTGTGCCACCTCAGCTCTCTGGTATATTGTGTGTCTTATTGTCTTTGTTCTGTGTCTCTTTTTGTGGTGTCATCTTGCTGCGCCAGCTTTCCGCCCAGGGCAGCACTACTGCACAGGCCAGCACTCTGCGTGGGCCACCTTGCTTTTCACCAGGAGGCCCCGGGAATCGAACCCTGGTAGATGGGAGCCCAGTCGCTTGAGCTACATCCACTTCCCTACAATGCACTTTCACACACTTAACCTTATTCTATCCTCAAAGCAACTTGGGGAGGTGGATAGAGAAGATATAATGACCCTTATTAACAGAAAGGGCTCAGAGAGGTTAAGGATAATTGGCAAATAATATAGTTGGTATATGATGCAGGACATCAGAGTTCTTGCTTTCCTCACTGTACTATGGAGTGTCTTTATTCCCCTACTTGCCTTCATGGAACAGCCCTCCATTCTGAGGCCCAGGTCTAGTCCTTCCTTGATGCAGTATGTGCTTAAGAAGGCATGTTCTGGAATTAGCCTGTGTTCATATCCTCCCTTCCTCGCTCATATGCTGTGCAGCTCTTGGTAAGTTACTTGACTGTTTAGATCTCGGGTTTACCAGTCAGTGAACTTTGTAGAATTGCTGTGAAGGATTAAATGAGATACAAGCAAAACATATAGAAATGTATCTGAGACCTATTATATGCTAGGTAAATGAAAGCTCTCATCATTATTATCCATCCTCCTTTGGAAAATATTTTCAAAGGATGGTTTTAGAGTTTTTCATAAGGCTTGGCTTTCTGGGCTTACCTCAGCACTCATTCCTACTAACACTGGCTGCTCCTTGTTTTCTATGCACGTATGAACTTTGAGCTCACAAGAGAGCTTCCTGTGCTTTCAATTTCTTTAGATGCCTCACACTTTCTTGCTCAGAATATGTTTTCCCACTGATCTGCAGAAGCCTCTAGCTCTTTTTCGTCTCCAACAAGGGGCTTGTTCTCATAGAGATTATAACATGGCCTAATGCACCACATTGTCTCGGTCCAAATCTGTAACTTGAAGCAAATTACTTAGCTTCTCAGTCTCACTTTCCTTACTGTGAAAACAGTATTAAAAGAGTACACAGTTCACTAATGGAAGCTGTTGTGTTTACTTTGTTTCTGTACAAAGGACATACTACATACAGAGGCAGGTTTAGCTGAAACAGTGGAAAAATCTGTAGTCTATTTTTTCCTTTTTAATTCAAGAAACTAAATAAATTATTTTCATGCCCAAAGCATAGAATTTGTGTTGAATACTAAACTGAAAGTAGGCTAGCAATAGAAAATATTTGACCAAAATTATTGATATATTGAAATGTTTATAAATTTAAATATGAGCCATTTGTCATTTAGGATTCTTTCCGTTGCAGGAACAAGCTACCCTAAACAACAAAAACCTGCCCTACTACAAAGACCTGTATTAGCTGACATAAGAGAAAATCTATTGTCAGGGTAAGCTTCAGGATTGGTCCAAATGCTAATGATGCCATCCTAGACCCCATTGTTCTGACTCGCCACTCATTTCAGCTTCTTTTTAGGGCTCATCCTCCTCATGGTTGTAGCATGGCTGCCACTGGCAATTGGAGCCACAGGCCTCCTGTTCTCTCTCTTAAATGTTGAGAAAGCTTTTAACCCAGAAGCCCCAGAGAGCCTCTCTTTGAATCTCACTGGCCCAATCTAACTTGAGCCTGCAATTTGAGAACCAATCATTGGCAAGGGCAGCCAATGACTATGAGTGACTTGACTGACTGACTGAGATGGCATGGCTGTTGGAAGTCAAGCACAATGTCCCCTGCAAAACAGAACTACATTCGTGTTACATGGACTTTTTCCAAACACCTGCCAGTGCAGAATCTTAGGTGGTTGTTTGGCCTCCCTGTGCCTAGATTTCTCCTACATGTAAAATGAAATACTAATATGACTGTCCTTTTTTTGTCTCACATTTGGGGGATGCCTGTTAGAAAGATAAAACAAATGATATGAAAATACTTCAAACCAAGGATACAGTTACTCAAAAAAGCTATTAATTAGTTCTGATCACTTGCTGAATTTGAGGCCTACCTGTATGTGTATATGCTTATATTCCACAAATATGGCAGAGTTTAATCATATAACACAAAATTAATACTATAGGAGAGCAAACGTGTTAAAATTTTATACATACTTTGCATATTTTTAGGAATTTAAAGAAATTGTCATATACATGGGTAAGATTTAGATGGAAGGATACAATTCAGATCATCAAACAAAACACATGAAAATAATCTAAATATCCAATAGGAGGAGGCTAAGAAAATAAATTATGACAAATCTACCATATAATATTATGCATCATTAAAAATTATATCTTTCTCATGTATCTTTAATCCTTCATTGCCCAGCACTGTATGACAATTTGAAATGTTCAATAAATGTTTGTGGAATTGTCTGAAAAAAAAGATGATGAAGTTTTATATATATATGTGAGTGTGGGTATGTATTTATATATGCCATATATGTTTGTATATGTGTATATAGGTTTGAAAAAATATCCACAAAATACTGTTAAGTGAAAAAAGAACATATTACAAAATGTATATATAATATGATTTCATACAATTATATGTATATATAATTTCTGGAATATTTTTTTATAAAATTATTAACAGTGATGAGATACCAGGTGAATTTTGCTCTTCTCTTTTTCGGTGTTAACTGACTTTTTTTTTTTTTTTTTTTTTTTTGCAATGAGAATGTCTTATTTTTAAAGATGACAAAACTATTTAGAAAAATGATGTTATAGAAAAATATTTAATGCCATAGAAAAATATTCTTAAGATATTGTTGAGTAAAAAAGCCTACAAAATTATTTACAGAATGAGCTCATTCTTGTATATATATATGTATAGAAAAAAGGCTAGAAGTATACACACCAAAATGATAGCAATAGATAGACCCTGGGAGGTAGTAGGGATATAGTTCATTAAAAAAATTTTTTTCCCAAAGACTAAAGGAAAATTGAACTGAATTTTAAATGCAGAATTTTAAAAATTAAAGAAACTGCAAACGAAAAGTATAGAAATGGAACAAATATGATTTTTAAAACTCATTATAAAGCACTTATATTCATAAGGTCAAATCATGTCCCACATGTATCTAGTGAATAGAAAGTCTCTTTCATTAGCACATAAAAGGCCTGAAATATTAATGTCAAACAGAGTTCTACCATCTTTCTCTGTGCTAAGAGCAAAATTGGAGGAGACATACAAAGTGGATTAAGGACAGAAATAGGTGTCAGTGGCTCAGGGCTCAAATCTTTTTTGTGCTAGTAATTACCTTTCTCTGAGCAAATCATAATTTTTCATTATCCTGGTTTATTGATTTGGAAAAAGAGCAGTGAAAATTCTGACTTCTTTATAGGGCTGCTTTGGATTCATAGATATTAAGTACTTTGAAAACACTCAGCCAAAGCAACTCACTAATACAAAGTGGTTAAGTATTTTACTATCTCTGTATCCTAAGTGAAAAACATGGGGTTAACCTACTTGTTTGGTTTTACACTACATGTCCCTATTGCCCCAAATCAAGGCTTGTGGGTGTGGCATTAAGCAGCTTATGTATATTTGTTTTTGCTTGCCCATGATCTATTTCTCTATTTTCTCTGTTTTTCTTGGCATGTAGTCCCTGTGAAATTTCCCAGTGAAGTGCTCTACCTTCCCTTGGCCAAGATGTAGGCAGTGACCCAAGCTACGCCAACTAGACACTTCTTCCCAGGTCTGTGAATATTCTCAGGGAGTGGAATGAGGGCCCATGATTTTTGGAGATTTACTCCACCAGCAGTCTTTAGTTCCTTCCTCCTGAACCCCCTTTTTAAAGCTCTACTCTTCAGTTCTGTGTGTTACCTCATATCCTTCTGATGAATTCCTTTATTCCTTAAGGCAGTCACAGTTGGTTTATGTTACTTATGGCCACAAAACCATAGCTTTATGTAGAAGACTCCTGGCATATTATGTTATGTCCTTAACATAATGTAGCTGCACTTACACATATATGACCTGTCCTTTGGCTTGCCTGCAGCAGGATGCACCAAGCCTCCCTGGGGTGCGCTCCCTAGACATTACAGAACAGCAATTCTTGTCTGAGGCTTTATTCCCAGGAACAAAAGATTATACCTGAGCTGTCCAATAGCATAGCTACCAGCCACATGTGGCTATTTCAATTTAAATTAATTAAAATTAAGTAGAATTAAATTTTTTGTTCCTCAGTCACAGTAGCCAATAGCACAGACAGAAAACTTCCATCACTGCAGAAGTTCTAATGGACAGTGCTGGACTAGTCCATAGGCCCCAGACCTATTCTTGATTCTCCTCACTGGGAAGGCTGCAGGTAGTTCCCCTCAAGGTACTCGGGGTAGTACCCTGAGGCCTGCTGTGACATCCCCGAGTTCTTCAGTTGAGTATGGAAAATAGGCCCCTTGAGTGTACAGAACAAACCTTGGCACATTGGGAAAACTATTGAAACTGAAAACAGACATTCTTCAGGGATGCATTCAGCAAATCATTGAGAATCCTTAGGACAGATAAAAGTTCCACAAAGCCCTTTATTTATTTGATTTCAACAAAATAGGTCTACTTTGTTTTAGCCAACTGAATCACAGATAAATATATACCCTGCAAAATATTGTCAAGAATGTTCTAAACTCTTATTAAAGCATATGGAATCATTAAACATTTGAATAGGCTTTAGAGATTACGTTGTGAAGAGAGAAAAAAAAAAGACAAATCCCAAACTTAGACTCCTAACACCTGGGATGCATTCTGGCTCTGCCACTAGCCTTGGGCATGTCATTCCACATTTTTTTTTTCTTTTTGAGCACCAGTATCCTTATTTGTAAAATAAAGTTAATATTAACCCAATAGATAAAATAAGGTAAGGATAAAGTGGTACAATACTTTCTGTATAGTGCCTGACACACAGAGAGTTGGTTAAAAATAGAACGATGAAGAGAATCTAAGTTCTCTCAGGGCAGGTGTAAAGGAGATGATATGAAAGTACTCAGTGGTGGAGAGTAAACTCAGCCATCCTGGATCCCCTTGGTCCACTGGGAGAAGAATTAGGACTTGATATCAAAGGCCCCTTGATTCTACAGTACATGTTCCCTTCCCACCAGTATCATTATGCCCTCACCTTCCTACCTGGGCATCACATAGACCTTCCCTCCAGAAGCTTATATTTTAAAAGCAGAGGTCAGTGACCTAGATGTTCTCAACTAACTCTGAAGGAGAACATGTTAATAAATGAAGAAATCGGAATTTGCAGCATACAAGCTCAGGGTTTGGGGCTTTGAGTTGTAAACATGATATGACTCCGCCCACTTTACAATTACTCATCTTCATTTGGTTTTGGGTTTGCCCTGGGCAGAGCACTGGTAAAAAAAAAACGTAAGTCTAAACTCAGTGGTGTTTTTTATTTTTTCTTCCAACAAATCTGAAAGGTCTAATAATGATTACCATGTACGGAGTGAAAAGAGCACAGAGAGATTCTGAATGTGTTAATTTTACTTCAGAAAAACTGACTATGCACCAGAAAGAATATATACGGTAAGTCTCATTAAGCTGTCATTACTTGGAAAGATAATTTCCAGGCAAATAAACACCCAAATCTCACTGTTGCAGCTCCCACTAAGTAACACCTTCAACTCAAAACTCCTATCTTCACACATTCTATTGACTTCAAAGAGAATTATGGGTGAACAGGAAAATGAGAATCAGGGAGAGCAATTATGATTCTGAAAAAATGAAACATGCCAACATTGATTGGATTGCTCAGAAAAAAGAAAGAACGATTTTCCTTCAATGTATTTAGCTGCTCAAAAAAGCCAAAATGTTTTGGGGTCTAAGTTTTTGTTTCTGGTATAGAAGAAAATGAAGTAAAATTGGAAAATATCCTTTCATATGGCACCTAAACTCATTAATGCTATTCATTTCTTTTATTCAGCTTCCTTGTTCTGAATGCTCACTCTGTGCCAGACACTGAACATCAGTTGGTCAATTCAATACACTCTTAAAAAGCGACCTCAAACAAACTCAGTCTTCAAGCTGCCAAGAGGAAATGCTTTTAGAATTTCACGTTTTGTTTCTTTGTTTTAAGTCAAAACGATAGTAATACAATATAGCAACAAAGAAAAAATTCAGTATCTGGAGGACAGGATGGAGAACTTGTATCTATTTTAACAGGTTAGGGATCTGATTAATACTGCCGTTTAGAGCAAGCGTAAGAGCAGACCGTGGCCCATCCTGCCAGGTGTCCTTCTTTCGGGGCCACAAAGTCGACCTCCAAGGTTGGGGCACCATTCTTAAATAACACATGTAGATTCTCCATCAACTTTTCTAACCCACCTCCCAGGCAAGTATACTCCTTGCCAGCATCATCTTCTTGGGGGTAAACTGGTTTACATTTCTTTACATAGCTATTGAGGAGGAGATCATCAAACATAGCACAGAAGACCTATGTTGAGAAGAGCTGGAGTCTGTATGGGGAAAAGTGCTGGGATTTCAAAGTTTGGCATGGGTCTAAAGCACAACTTTGCCTGGGCCAAGACTTACCTTCAGAGGATGAGATGAGATAATGGCCACATAGGTCTGTTATGTGGGATGTCTTCAAGAGAATAGAGATTTTCACAACAAAAGGATATTGGGCCACCAGGGCTGGGCAAAGCTGGGTATTTGGCATAAAAACACAGTGCATCATAACAAAGTCATTTAAAACAGAATCTGGAGGAGGGCAAAAAGAGAAAAGCAGAAAGGAAATTAGGTCCTTGTAGAAATCTTTAGGAAAGCAAGAGAATCCATTCATTTGTTCTTGGCCAAGGGTTCTTATAGTTGGTTTGCGGTATCATAATTTTACTGTACATGCATATAAAATAGTAATGTTGACAGAGCTTAAGATCAAAATACAATTTCCTAGAACAATGGACAAAAAGTATAATATTTTAAAAAGAGGCAGCCTTGTACAAATGGCTATCAGTCATCTTAGCCACAAAGATTATTTTTTTTAATAATTAAAGAGCCACCCATGGGCAATATCCTATATGCAGAATTAAGACACAGACATTTCTTTGCCTACTTTACACCATATTTCTTTTTTCAATGTCTCTTTTCTTTTATCTCTTTTCTAAATCTCCTATTGCAAGAGGGAGCAATGAAGGGTTGAGAGGTGTGCTAATCAAAAAAAAGGGGTTTGTGACAAGAGTAGAGAATAGGTGAGGAAAAGAAAAGCAGCAAAAAAGGACAAAATAAAGGCTATGAACTGCAACTGTATCAAAGCAAAAGCTATCCAGGAGATTAAAATGATGAATGTTCTATATTTGAAGCTATTTTGTAGGTAGGTTAGCAGAGGGATGGTAAGGCAAATAAGGCAAGTCCCAAAGATAAACCTTATTTGCTTCATCATTGGATTTTTTTTCATTTATTGAAGTATATCACTCATACATAAACATACATAAACAATAAGTGTATAGTAATAGTTGTGAACTTACAAAACAAACATACATAACATCATACAGGGCTCTCATACCTCACCCTACCAATACCTTGCATTGTTGGGAAACATTTTAAACTAATGATTAAAGAGCATCCTCCAAATATTACTACTAACCAAAGTATCTTACATTTAGTGTATTTTCCCCTTGATCCATGCTATTATTATTATCATTATATCATTTATACATGAACATACATAAACAATAAGTATATAGTAAATAAGTTGTGAACTTACTAAACAAACATGCATAACATCATACAGGGGTCCCATACATCAACCCACCACCAACACCTTGCATTGTTATGAGACATTTGTTACAAATTATGAAAGAATATTGCCAAAATCTTACTACTAACTATAGTTCTTATCTTAAATTTGGTGTATTTCCCCCCAACCTACTCTATTATTATTTTTTAAATATATTTTTATGACAGAAGTTGTAAACTTACAAAACAATCATGCACACATGCAGAATTCACATACAACACCCCTCTATCAACACACCACACTGTGGTGGCACATTTGTTACAGATTATGAGATAATATTATCAGCCTATATTACAAGGTCCAGAGCGTACATTTGGCACACTTTTTTCAAACTCCCGCATTATCAACACAGTACATCTTTGGCATGGATGCATGAATATTACATTAGTACTCTTTAAACACAGTCCATAGGTCACTCCAATTGTATTTTTCCCATGCTTCTCCACATTCCCACCACCCTGCAATAGTGATGTATATGTGCTCTAGCTCACAAAGGACACTCTTGCATCTGTACCATCAACCACAATTCTCATCCACCTTTGGGTTTACTATGTTATTCAATCCCTAGATTATTCTCTAGCTTTCTGTCAATTGGCATTTACATCCCTAGACTACCCTTTTCAGCCACAATCCCATTTATAAACAAGCTGTTACTCACTACAATGTATTACCATCAACTCTATCCATTTCCACACTTTTACAGTAAAGTTAATTAAAACTTCTACATACAATTAAACATCAGTAGTCCATCTCAGTCTTTCTCTTATCTCTTTTAAGACTCCACCAGCTACCACTGGGTCTTGAAGATATTTTCTACATTTTCTTCTAGAACTTTAGGGTTCTTACACACACACAA
>PVKH010012398.1:0-17300 GCA_004027955.1 Chaetophractus vellerosus | reverse complement strand
TAGATTATTTTGGATTCAGAGATTTCACTTTTACTTGATTAAATAATGATTAAGGCTTTGATTGGGCCATATCAGTAGGATGCTGAGTCTCTGCCCCCTTTGTGGGTGGGGACTCATAGAGAAAGTAAGGTGAAAGTTTTGATCCTGGAGTCTGAGAAGTAAACACACAGAGAAGCAGATACATGACGAAGGAGAAAAGGCTCCATTAGACACAGCAGAGACCCCAGGAAGAGAGACGAGCTGTTTACCTAATAGTCTGCAGCTGGCCTTGTGGAGAGAGCAGAGCAGCTGAGTCTGGGAGAGAAATGAGGCCTGGGAAGAGAAGAATCCAGAAAGCCTGAACTCTTGGCAGATGTCAGCAGCCATCTTGTTCCAACACGTGGCAACAGACTTTGATGAAGAAAGTAACTTATGCTTTATGGCCTGGTAACTGTAAGCTTCTACACCAGATAAATATCCTTCATAAAAGCCAACAAATTTCTGGTATTTTGCATCAGCACCCCTTTGGCTGACTTATACAAATACTGATTACTAATGGGGAAACAATCTATTATGAGACTGGAGAGTGAAAGGTGAAAGGTTTTATACACATATATATGCACACACACACATATGCAGAGAGAAAGAAAGGGAACTGTATATGAATCGACAGTCATTCAATGGAGGGGACATAGCAGGTTTAGGAAGGGGGAAGCTATTTCTTCTAGAAAAGCATAGAACAGTAAGACGTTTCCTTAAATAATTGTAGATAAGAAATCTGCTCTAAAAAGGGAAATCAATGTAGATGCTGATTTCCCTTTCAAGGGTTTATACTTAACACAGTAAGTATGCTGTTTTGGAGGAAGACTGTCATGTGGCTTCTTGAAGAAGCGTATCCCAGGCAAAGCTGATAATAAGGACAGAGGCTTTGAGGTTCTTGTTGCTTCAAGGAAGAATAAGAGGGCTGTGAAGAAGAGGAAAGTTGGAGGAAAGAAAAGATACAGCAGAAAACCAGATCATGTTGGGTCTTATAGGCAAGAATGTAAGCTTTTCATATAGGTAATATTGGAAGCCCTTAGAATGTGTTCAAAGAAATAAAACAAAATAGAGTTTCAATGGCTATGGGATTTAAAATGGAGTAAGGAGGTCATTGTGGAGGTTACTCTGAGGCAGGTCTCAGTCAGATATCACAAACTGCAAAATTATGCAAAGTCTCAAGGAACAATGTTCCTCAATATCCCAAAGACACCCAGACCGTAAAATAAACCACAAGATAAAGAAGTCAGTTAACTGCTTAACTTGAAGGACAACTAGGCTACCCCAAATAGCCACCAACCAAAAACAACATGTCTATTGTTCTCCTTTTCCTTTAAAAGTCCTTCCCTGGAAATGCCAAGATAAGCTACAATTGGGTTGTTACCTGAATCTGTGTTTCCGGAATTGCAATTATTAGACCCCAAATAATTGCCTTTGTTCTCTTGTAGTTTAGTTTGTTGTTTATAGGTTGACAAGTGTGTTGTTCAATTGGGTGCTATGATCTAACTTCCATATATTTTAGACAATTACTCTGGGTGAGAATACATAATAAACAAGGGTGGAAGCAGGGAGACCATTTAAGAGGCTACTGAAATAAAATATGAGAAATATTATTATTTTTATTTTGAATCAGAGTTAAGAAAGGTTTTACAGATCAAGGGCCATTAAAAGTGAAATATATGTAAAAGTACAAGATAGAGTCTAATTTGGGGAGACACTAGTGAGGGCACTGAGGAAGAAGGGCTCTAAAGATAGGAAAGAGCATAAACATGTGTATGAAAGTTCAAGATGTGTTCTGGGATGAGTATTCCAGAGTCTGGCGAGAGTAGGATTTGTGATAGGAATTACGTGGACATGAGACTATAAATAACACTGAAGTGAGAGATTGAATTGTCTTATTTGGTGCTAATAATTGGTCCTATTGATCGCTAAGGGATATGGTTCACGGTACAAAGGATCCAAAAGAGAAGGGGAAGAGATCCCATTGTGTCTGTTATCCTAAAGAAGACAATCTGCTCTGGTCCTCCTTAGGATAATAACTTTGCCAGAGGGGAGAGACACCTGTACTGTCTGAGGGTAGGGTGTTTATACAACTCAGGGGAGCAGGGTCCTGCCACTGAAAGATACTGACTGATAAGTAGCTGAGATTGCTTGCTCCCAGTTTCTGGGTTTAAGGTATAATTAGGGCTTTCATTAGATCTAAGATCTCTCCTAGGATGTGGAATGGAAACATACTGAAATATGTGCATACAATAGAAAAGGAGGTGGGGGTAGGCTAAGGCTGCGAGATGGCCATTAGGTTTATCCATGATTTCCCCAGCAAGCTTCTCTAATGATTTTTCTTTTCATTTCCTGTATTGTACTTTTCAATTTCAGAATTTCTACTTAGTTATTTTTAATAATTTCTATCTCTTTATTCTGTATTTGTTTAGCTATCATTCTCATACTTTACTTTTATGCCTTAGTTAGGATTTCTTTAGTTCTTTGAACATATTTACAATAGCTGACTTAAAATCTTTGTCTTATTAATCCAAATTCAAGTTTCCCTCAGGGACAGTTCTCTTGAGTGCTCATATTGTGTGTTTGGGACATACTTTCCTGTTCCTAGGCATGTCTTGGTATGATTTTGTTGAAAGCTGAACATTTAACATAATGTGGTAAATATGGCAATCATATCTCTCCCCCGCTTTCCTAGGGTTTGTTGTATTTTGGTATCGTTGCTTTTTTGTTGTTTAATGGCTTTCCTGGGCTAATAATTCTGTAAAGTCTGTATTCCTTGATGTGTATGGCCACAGAATGCTCGACTGTTAGCTTAGTGTTCAGCTAATGATTAAACATAGATTTCCTTATATTCCTTGAATCAATATCTCGCACTCTTTGCCAAGGGGGTGGTGTTTGTATTAGGGCATACATTAAACCCTCTAGCAGTTTACATTTCTGCTTTATCCTTTACTTGCGGCTCATGCAGAACCTCAAAGATATACAGAAGTACAACAGTAATGTTTCCTCAGTGGATGCCTGGGTATGCACACTGCCCTGTCCATGTGCCTTGCCTTTTAGAATTCCAGGAAAGTGCGGAGCATCTCAAAACCTTCTATGAACATGTAATTCCAAGATTTTTCTTTTAAAAGTTTTGCTGGCTTCTTTGCACCAACTTGTAACATTCCCTTAGGCAGCTGCAATCTTAAACAATTTCTGCTGACTGCTTTTGACAATCTTCCTGGGAATTGGGCTCTTTCAATTTAGAAAATCCTAATCAAGTCACAGAAAGACAAATACTGTGAACTGGGAGTTTTCAGGGTGCTACCTGAAAAGTCATTATTGACAAATCTCCGGGGAAAGTGCTTTTGAGAGCTCTAAACCCATTCAACTCGTTCCAATGTCTGCTCTAAACACCTGATTTTCAGTCACCATTTTCACAACATTTTTAAAGGCTACCAAATATGGACCCAGGGAGAAGGGTATGGGGTGGAGCATATTAAACACAAAGTTTGCTGTTCATATTGAGATACAGCCATTTTTTTAAATGTACATTTTTAGAATGTTGTAACACTTTAGTTAATTTCCAGAGTTATGAATATTTTGAGAGATATATATTTATATAATTACTCTTCTCATTGATTTTATAAAAGAAGACATTTTTAAGGAGGACCTTAATTTGCCATCTGCAAGTGCATTTCAAGAAATACTATATTTTAAAGTAGAATTTATACAAGCTTTATTATTATAATTTTTTATAATTAAATCCAAAAAACTTAAAAATGGATCTTAGAAAGGGATCAAAATCCTAACTATTTGGAATTTGAGAAATGCAATTCTGGAGAAATATTTTCAAAAATAAAAATTCAATAGTGAAATTATAAACCCTTAAGAAACTATAAGAGTTAAGCAAATCACACCAAATGTCATGGAGTATAGCAAAAGGTGTACACAGGAAAATTTGGAGATGTAAAAACCTTGATTCTTGAAGAAGGATAACAAAAATAAAGCAATGAACTACATTCAGTGATTCATAAAATGACTAGTACAACTTAAATGAAATAGGAAATGTAGTTAATAAAGATAAATGTGAAAGTAAAGGAATATAAAAGAGTAAACATAACAAAAATAAATCCAGAATATGTTGCTTTGATTAAGCTTATAGAAGCTAAGCACCTAGTGACTGGTTAATGGAGGCAAGGGGCAGTCAAGCGACAAAAATGTAAAGGTGAAAAACAAATACCACAATTAAAAACAAGAAAATAGTAATCATGGATGAAGGAAAGATTAAAATAATTGTAAAAGAAAATTGAGAGAAATTTTATGGCAATAAATGTGAAGCAGAGATACCAAAATTGTCCCAATAGACATTTATAGATCAATTGCCATCACAAAGACAGCAGGGCAAGAAGAAGCCACACATGAGTTGTAATCTTTAAAAAAGGTATTATAGATGAGAATTTCCTGAATTCATTTTAGGGAGTCAATACAAAATTACTGCTAAAATCTGTAAATATTGATGCAAAAAAGGGGGAAAATAATATTCTTACTTGCCAAAATTTATGTAAGGTTGCCAGAAAAAGCACAGGATGCCCAGTTTAGTTTCAGTTTCATATAATTATGAAAATCTTTGTATAAATATATCCCAAACATTGCATGAGACATATTTATACAACAGTTCATTTGCTGTTTACTGAAATTCAAATTTAGCTAGGTGTCCTGAACTTAAATTGACAAATATAACAATGTTTTATGGGTGTCGGGTTTCTAAACAGTATATTAGCCAATGGATTCCAGCAATGTTTCAATAAATCTTATTACACTATTATGACTAAGTAAATTTTATTCTAGAGATAGAAAAGCAGAAAATTTATTCATATAATCCATTAAATCAGTCAATATAAGCATATGATTTTTCAGTGAAATCTTAAAAGTCACTCATGTCAACTTGAATCCAAATCTAATTTTATATATATAAAAATATTTTAATATTTAAATTTTATTTATATTATTAAATAACATATGTATTCTCTATATTTTACTTATATAATAATGCTGTTATGTAATTGTATTATTAAAAATATTCCCAATACGCTGTTTAAGAAGATTGTAAAACTCCCTGATAGTTACAAAAATGAAAATTAAAGTAAATTAAAAATTAATAATTAAATATTTGGCTGACAAGGATGATAAGAAAGGTTTCATCCTATACATACTGGTGAAATTTAATTGGTACAGCCATTTTCTAAAGTAATCTGATGATATTTATTAAAACTAAAAGTGCACATGCCCTTAACCTATTAATCTCATTCCTGAGAATCTATCACATTGAAATAAATTATTAAATATATGAAGATGTATATAAATAATAATTAAGTATCATTTTGTGGCAAAAAGAAAATATGAATAAATGCTCATTAGCAGAATATTATATTACTTATTGAAGAAGAAAGATGAAGAAAAATGTTTATATGTATAAATTTTATAACAGGATAATGCCAATAATTCTGCATATTAATCTGTATTACCTTGTGTGTTTGTTTACACATATATACTTGTCTATGTATACAAGTATTTTGAAAAAAAATGTGGAAATACTATATAAAATACTTAAATTGTTAATATGATTTCCCAGATTGGGGTGATATAGGGGTGGAAAAGTAAGAAGGACAGGAAGCTAACAAAAAAGAAAAAAATAACTGCATTAAAAGGGTTCTGTTATGATCTCATTTATGTATTCATTTATAAGTATGCAAGTATATGTATTCATATTACTTTAGTGCTGTTTGCCTTCTTTGACTTTATATTAATTATTTTAATGATATACTTTATCTGGAATCTTATTTGCTAAAGCCCATATGTAGCCAATAGATAGTTTACATGTGTGTGGCTTACTTTGCATATGTGTGCTTGTGTTTAAAAATATTTAATTTTATTTTACTAATTTTATAATTTTCTTATTAATGCAGGGGTTTCAGCTTGGAATGAAATACATATGTTCAATTATATTGCCATGTGGGTTTAAGGATCTCAATTTTCAGCTTTTTCCTTATGCATGCATTTAGTTACTCAGCAATTGTTCATTCAATAGCCACCAAGCTAGATGCTAAGGATGTAGAATCAAAAATAAATCTTTTAACTAGATTTTAAAGAGATACAAAAACTATAACAGATTGTTGTTACCATTCTTAGTTTGGTTACAACAGAGATAATCGTAGGTTTTTAAATAATCAAAGACCATAAGGTTGTACTTTCATTAAGCCAAAGCCAAAGAAGACCCAATCCCAGAGCATATACTTGAACAACAGTAGGACTTAAAATCTTCCTTGTTGCATGCAGAAGAAATTTTGAAATTCACATGGTGTGTGTGGAAATGCATTTAATATGAACATTCTGGAACAACAGCTGTGCATCTAATTGCTTCAGTAAAATGAAATGTATTATTCTGCTTCTGCCACTGAGGAACAAAGGAGATATCCTTCAGCAAAGGGCACCAGCTGAAAAACAATAAAAGAAGCTTTAAGCATTTATCCTTTGATTGGCAGCTGTCTTACTCCCTTAGGCTTCATAAAGTTCATATTTATTAGTGCAAAATATAAAAAGAAAGTTCAGCCATCATATGTGCACTTGAAAATTAAATGCAAAAATATTTTGAAACAAACTTTGTTTTGGGAGACAGATTTTTCTTATCCTTTAATATATATATTTTTCCTATTTTCTTTGCCAGAAAAAAAATTGTCTCATTGAATACAGAAAGGTAAAGGGTCTTCAATAAGTCCACTTTTCATTTATTGATTTGATCAACTTTTGATTGAGCATTTGTGGAACTAGTTGCTCTATGGTGTCTTGGGAATACAAGCTTAGGCACAACAGAGATTCTCAACAAATGACCACTTTATTACTTACACAGCACAAAGGGTCCAAAAGAGCAGTGGAAGAGGGCCTATCATGTCTGGTCCTCCAGAGAGGCCAACTACTTAGGTCAGTAGATGGTGACTCTGAACACCCAACTTTGCACTGGAAATGATTTATACCACCCAGGAGGAAGGGGCACTGCCACTGAAAAAAAGCATCCATCAAACAACCATTGTGTAGAGCACCCTGTTCAAGATATGGTCAAGCCTACTTCTCCCCTGGCCTGGGCAATGGAAACATATTGAAACATTTACACAATCAACAAGAGGGGAAAAGGAGGAAAGTAGGGTAGGTCTGGGAGATGGTTACTAGGAGTGTCTGTGAATTCCCCAGCACTTGTAAGTGCTAGGCACCATGCTAGCTGCTGGGCACACAGCAGTAAACAATGAAATACGGCCCCTCCCTCAAAGATCTTATAGCTTATTGTGTAGTGATGAAGAGACCTCATAACCAGATTAGGAAGGGAAACGAGACAAGTATTTGTTTCTTTTGTTCAGAGGTAAGTAATCTCTATTGACTCCTCTCCACATGGCAGAAAAATGAATCTTGCCCATTATGTTACTGGCTCACTGTGGCTGATAGGAGTGTTTAATCTCTGGAGGTGTGGCATTTGTTATTCTTTTTGGAACCTAATGTTAATGAGTCCAGAAAATTGTTAAGAATATGATAGGCTCCAAAAAATCCTTGGATCATGAAAAACATGAATCCTCAACTGCAAGCACCCTCCTGTCACCTTTTATATAATTAGGAAATAGAAGAAGAAAACATTGGTGGGCATTTTTATAGTAAGAGATGCAAGGCACAAACTGCCTAAGGTACCAGACCTAGAAGACGCCTTTACACATAGATACAGTAGCCAGATTTTATCTAAGTCCTTGGCTAAAATGCAAGAAATGAATTTCAGGAGCACACCACGTTGATTAGGCCAGTAATTTATTAAGGTAGGGAGGGAAGGGAAATGGGAGAAAATAACAGATCGTGCATCCCAGGTAGAGAGGAAGGGGCTGAAGAGTGATAAAGTGGGCTGATAGCACTCACTATAAATTACAAATGCCCAGGTTTTACTTGCATGTGTCCCTGTGGGGGGCACACAGCGAGAGCAGGGTGCACAGGCAAGAAGAGGGGTCAGAAGGCAAGAGAGGGCCTGTTCAGCCTTTGTGCTTGCCTTTCTTACCATTAATTATTCCTCCCCTTTGCTAATGACAGGGGAGGAGTCGCAGCTGTATGCCATTTTGATTGATTACCCCACCCATCAACCCCCCCAGGAGGACCCAATGATAAGGCCCTTGGAGAATATCCGGGGCTTTTCCTGGCTTTCAGATGAAATCTTGTTCGGAATGGGAGAATCTCCTGAGGGTCTTCAAGGAACCATCTTGGGGGTATTGAAGAACACATGTAAACGGCAGCGGTTTTTCTGCCAGGTTCCAGGTCCATTTATTTATTCCCTATCAAGCCTGCTTCAATACTACCTGTTTCTGTGAAACATTCTAACAAATCTACCTCATAAAGTCAAGGGTCTATGCATAGTATATTTCCTTCACTTATATATATCTAGAACTTATCTCTGGAACTGGTAGTTATATTGTCTAGTTAATAAACGTGTGGTGATTCAGTTATGGACTAATGCCTTTTCAATATATTTGCTTGATACATTGGCTTCATGATGCTTATTGTAACATAACTCTTCTTTTGGGGATTTGCCTCTTTCTCACCAAGTGAAGCTATCAAACCAGGGGACTGCCTCACTTTTTCCAGAATGAGGCAAATAATAAGTAAGTAACTCATAGACCATACTCAGAGAAGTTCAGCTTTGGGTTTGACAGTTTTTAAAGTGGTAGAAAATTACTAGACCAAGTACTATTCAAAGTAAGTTCTGGAGAAGCATGGCAATTTATGAATTGTTTGTGATGGGTCTATAAGACAAGGAAAGTATGGAAACTGAGAGTAAACCTATTATATGAAGTTGTATGCCTATTTTCAGGGTAATTTTAGGAAAAGAGGAAGTTTCTCTCTCCTCCTAACATGTCATTTATTAAGGGAACAGGAGTCCCTATGTGGAGACAGATTTTCTGATATGAAGCCAACTAAGAAGGCAGCTCAGTCATTGAAAGAGAACAGGGGAGAGGAAGGGAGAGAGAAAGACTTAATGATGTACTCTGAACAATACCTGGAATTTCCCTCTTTTGAATTTTCTAATAATACTAGAAGCTTGCTCAGTTCAAAAAAGTAAATCATGTTTTCTCATCTTGAGATGTCTATGAATGAGTCTTATCATCCCTACTTTACCATTACTTTAGAGGACTGTCCAGCTTTCAATTAATGGGGCTGAATCTACTGTTTGAGTTTCATTTTCTAGTTCAGGGCCACCTACTTGAACCTTTTGTAATAAATTGTTGCTCTGAAAATATACCTTGTATTTTGTCTCTATATTATCCTCCCCCAAATCATGATCTAGCTATCTCTCCTTATTTTTTTTTTTTTGTCTACTCTTTTTCTACTGACACTCCTTTTTTCCACTATACTTTGGATCACCTTATCTATATAAAATGTGGGAAAACTATTGTCTGGTATGTAAAAAGTATGCTACCATTGCTACTAAACAATGTGTGTCATCCTGCACTTCTTCCTATCCTTCACTCTGCACAACCTTCGATCACTAAGCCAAGTTTATCTCCTAAACATGTCTTGAATCTATTGCTATCTCTTCACCACATTTACTACTCCTCTGATTCAAGCTTCCCAATCTCTAAGGTGACCCCTTATAAGCCATTATCTTTCCTCAAACTTACCTCTCTACCTTCGGTCTTTACTGTGTCCGCCACCCTCCTCCCCTTACTGGGTGAAATTCCATAGTTTTGTCAGTGATTCCTTCAGCCCTTTGTGTTGCTGGATGGAGACATGGGCACAGGAGTGAGTGTGTATGGGGGGGGGGTTGGGGAGGTAGCAGGCAAGTACCCTCTTGCCTTTCTTCTGGATGTTGCATGAATTTTATTATTTTCAAGGTATGGCATGTTGGGGAAAAAAATTGGGAATAACTGTAGGTGCCAATGTAAATTTTTACAAATGGACATTTCCTAGTAAGATTTGTATATAAATAGCCTAATTCTTTAATAAACATTATAAGGACTTATGCGATGTAGCCTATATCTCCATTATTATTTCTCATCACTTCTTGACTTGTAATTTAATGTCTTGCTATACAGTAAGTTTAGTAATTCCCCGGGAACATTATGGTGTCTCTTTGCTCACTCTGGATCCTCTATTTGCAACATATTTCCCCCTACTCTTAAGACTTAATGAGTTCAAGGTTCACCTCCTTGAAGTAACTTGCCCTTCTCTTGTCCCATTCCAACTGGATTAGATAGCCCTGCATTTTATCTCCATAAGGCTTTGCGTTCTCTCTAAGTTTGTCCTTCCATATTATTTTTAAATTGTCGTTAAGGGGTTTGTTTCCTATTTTTGATCTGCTTATACTTGATTCTTAGCTAATTCTACTAAAAAATATTAATTGAAAGAACTATCAGTATTTTCTTGTGTTCATCACATAGATTTCTTTGCCCAATGAAATCAAAGCAATCTCAGAGAAATTAAGTGAAGAAAAAAAATTTCAGATAACTCATTTTATACATAAACTGCCTCTTCTTCCAGTATTACTGCATATTGTTAATACATATATTCTGTTAATCAGTTACAGAGTACTAAGACACATTAGTGTCTTTTCTTATTACATTTCATTTATTCTATAGATTTGTTGGGAGATATAACTTTAATGATTTAAACTAGCAAAATGATAAGCAATAATTTCAGGGCAAGAGTGCAGCAAAATCTTCTAGTAGCTGTCCTTTGCAGACCTGCTCAGCTATAATCCTGATCTCTAGGACTTCTTCTCCCCATCCCCACCCCAAAGTCATGTTTATTTAACTGAACAGCTAATTCTGATCAGACAACCAAAGAGACATTTAACCTTACCCAAGCCAATCACAATTTTACCCTCCTGAGAATTTAGAATCCAGATTGAGAGATGCTAGAAGCTATGGATTCATGAGTGAACAGATCACTAATGAATACAGGATCCACAAGTGATTTCTTGTCATGGGGATGTAGAGAAAACTGTTTACAGAAAGACAAATGAAGCAGATACAAAAAGAAAATCAGAGACGCATTACCTTGAGAGAAAGAGACAGAGAGGGGGAGACAGAGAGGGAGATGAAGAGGAGGTTACCTCATTTTCTGGTGGGTTCCTAGTAACTGACTACAGACTCTCAAAGAGAACTTCCTGCACTTGATATTTGTAAGATATCCCTGCATTGCTGATTTTTGTTTAGTTATGTTTAAGTAGTCTCTGGTTCTTGTAACTAAAATAAATCCTAACTTTAAAAAGTGGTTTATTTAAAAAAGAAATATATCAATTCAGAGAGTTGATTATGTGTTAACAATTTTTGGATAGCTTGCTAAATAAAGGACTACATTTATTGTGGGAAAATGGATGGCATTTTGTCAAGGATTTTCTCTAATGTTCCTGCTTTAATTTTGAGGGAATAGATATTTTGTAGAACATCCTGTCATCACCTCTAATTGTTACTTCTATAATGTGATAGTGTTATGAAATCTAGTGTGAATATAGGAGTGACAGCACTTCCAAGGAAATGTTTTACTTTACAAGGAATGACATGGACTCAAAGCAAAGAATTAGGAATAAAAAAGGATGGATGAATAAAATTAGGGATGGGACAGCAACATTAGATGCCTATGTAAAATTAAAGGGAGTAGCAAAACAGCATAGTAGGGTCTTTAACCACTGGAAATTACAAGCCTCATACATTTAACCCATGCAGGATAAGGCTTTGTGAGAAAAGCTAATGGCAAATTATCTTAAATATAGGTGATGTAACTATTTATGTGACAGGGGAAGCAAATTAAAATACCCAATAAACATATTAAAATAAAGCTGAATATCAATGATCTATTCATTCATCTAATAAGTCAAAAAAAAGAAAGTGAAATTAGAAGAAAAAAACATCATGACAGGAGAAGTTAAAAATAAAAGTATAATGGAAGGAATCAATAAAAGATCTTAAACCTAGAATAAAAATGCAATTATAAATGAGATACAAATTTTTTACTCACCATATTGTCAATTAAACAAATAATAATATATTATAATGTTATTATAATATGTTATTCCAGTGTTAGTGAAATATGCTGATAGGGTACAAATTTGTCTAAATTTATAAAAGAATATCATAATACAACTTTAAATTAATAAATGTAATCATCTAGATAATATACGCAATTTACTATGACAACTTATATTTCAAAAAGTGACAGATGGAAAAATTGAGAAGACCAATATCCATAGAAAAAATTGAAAATGTAATCACCAATATAAAATCCTCCAAGGGAAAATTCTATCAAATCTTCAAAGACAGAGGATTCCTATTTTGCTTTAACTATTCTGAAATATAGGGGGGGAAATTGAAAGCTTACCAGCTCTTTCTATACTGAGAAAAAACACAAATATCACATGCAAAAATAAAATAAAAATAAACTAAAGTTAGGTGTTAATTCAGACACTGAAAATCTAAATAAAGTATTATCAAATTAAATCTAGGAATGCATAAAATAATACTTTGTGAAGATATGATTTATCTCATAAATACAAGGGTGGCTCGATATTAGGAAAGCTACTAATGCTAATTCACTAATTTAAGTGATTAAAAAAGAAAATTTTATGATCACCTTGAAAGTAGCTAGATATAATAATTTGACCATATATAATGTGATTTTTGATTAAAATAAAAATGTATTAGTCAAGTAGCTATAAAAGGTCTTTGTATTAAATAGGTCTTTGCCTTAAAATTGATAGCGTTAAGTATAATTGTCAAAAAGTTAAAAACCATGACTTTTAGGCAAATATAAAATAACATCTATTAAAAATTTAGTTAACTTGTTACTTACTGAGGGAATAAATATAGTATTACAGTCATTTCAGAGAGCATTGAAGAAGCTGGACATATATAAGAAATGCTACGATAAGATTTCTGATTTAGATACAAAACTGTTTCATGCCTAACAGGGCCATAAACCTTTTAGGTTATCTGTTCTACCAGACAGAAATTATTTGCATCACTACTAGACCAAAATTCTACAAGTTCACATGTAGTCTGGGACCTTTAATCAATACTAATCTGTAGGTGAACTAAGTACGTCGCTCCATGTAATCATTAGGTGACCTCTGCTGCTGCATGGCATTAATAAAGATGTTCAGCCCAACTTTATGTCTTATTTGCAAGTTGCAGATAATTTTTTGATAATATAGAGTATTTACCAGAAACTCCCAGAAATTATCATACTTAAATTGTGACACACTGAAAATATTCAGATTGAAGTCAGGATCATTGGAGTTCTCTATTTCTCCACCTTACACGTCCTTTCTTTCCTCAAACCTCTGGCTCCGTCAGGCTTGAAGCAGTGGGAAAGACAAGAGGGTGGGAAAGCACATGACTAGTACAGCTGTGATCTGACATAATTTCTCTCTGGTTTGGAAGGTTTTCTCTCTTTAGTGGGAGGGTTTTTGAGGTCTTAGGGAAAAGAAGGCCTCCATTGCTAGAAATCACCCATTTGCAGACTTTTTAATATGGGCAATGCCTGATCTGGCTGCTTAAGATCTGCCTCCACACCCCTCAAAACCAACCCAGACTACACTTTTGCTCATGGTCTGCCTTTGCGAGATTCAAATATGTCTCCTGGGAAAATCATGTTCCCTTTGGTCTGAAAAGTGCAGGCTTCCCAATATGGCCTTCCCGTCTTCCTATTAGTAGAGCTGGTTCTAAGTATGCCTTTCATGTCTGCTCTTCTCATGTATGAGTCAGTAGCACATCCCTTAGCTTCTTCAAATTCAGAACAAACATTATTTTTTTTCTTTTTGAAAAAGGTCTCAATTAGACCTGAAGCTTGGAGAAAGAAAGTCCCACCCCGTGGTGAGGATTATCACTCCACATAAGTCTACCATCTTTCTCCAAATAAATTGTCATTCCTGACTCCTCTGACTCAGCTTTTCTTTAGTCAAGAATTGATTGCTAAGCCAGGATTTATCAAACTCAGCACTACTGGCACTTGGGCTGACTAATTCTTCATTGGTATAACATTTTTTATATTTTACTAGATCCCAGGAGGGTATTTAGGTATACACTGTTCTATTCTTTCAACTTTTCTGAAGGTTTGAAAAATTAAATTTTTCTCTTTAGATTTAAATGGAGGATAAGCAATTCTTCTGTAGACTTCAGTTTGATAAGATCCATCTAGAGGAAAGAAGCCTGAAAAGAAGAGCAATTTAAGGAGTATCGGAAGACAAAAGCTACTTTTTTCCCAATTGCAAACTTACTTCATGTCCTTCATTTCACAATGTCTTTTTTCTTACTATTTCTACCTTGGCTCTCTGTTACTGAAGATTTCACCCTGGAATGCAGCATCTGTGTACTTGCTATGTATATATGTATATATATATATTTTTTTTTTGAGAAGTTGTGAGTTTCCAATACAATCATGCATACCATACAGGATTCCCATACATTGCCCCACCACCAACATCTTACATTGTTTTGACACATTTGTTACAATTGACGAAAGAACATCATCATAATAGTACTGCTATTTCTAGTCCATAGCTTATATTTGATGTATTATTCCCACAAACCATCTTATTATTAGCACCATGTTAGAGTATTATATATTTGTTATAGTTCATGAGAGAACATTCTCATAATTGCACTGTTAGCCACAGTCCATCATTTATTCATAAGAATGGAGTTCCCTGTGTTATATGCTCCCCTGCCTTGCACAATCCATCCAAAGTGTACCCGCAGTGGCTCTCAGTTTCATAACAGAGATGTGTTGTCATCAGCTCAGTCCATTTCAGGATGTTTTAATTACTCAGAAAGGAAAATTACCACACCCCCTTACACCCCATTATTAACTCTTAGCATTGATATAGTACCTTCTTTGCCATTGCTGTAAAAATATGACAATATTACTGTTAACTATACTCTATGCTTAACATTAGTTGCATTTTTCCATGTATCTGCATATTCTTAATATTGGGCTAAATAATTCTTTGTCGTGAAGGGCTGTCCTGTATATTGTAGGATGTTTAGCACACCCCTGGCCTCTATCCACTCGAGGCTAGTAGCAGCCCTACCCCCACCCACCACAAGTCCTGACAACCAAAAATGTCTTCAGACATTGCCTAAGTAACCTGAGGGGCAAAATTGCTCTTGCTTGAAAACCACTGGGCTAAGGGACTACTGGAGAGTCACTTGCTTCACAAATCATAAAAAGGTGTTCTTAAGAACAGGGGTTCTTAAACCTTTTTGTTCCACAGACCCCCTACATCAGTCAAGTGAAATGAATACTACAGTAATTTATTTATTGCATAAATTCAAAAGTGAAGGAAATGCTAGATTTCAGTTAGACGTCAGAGAAAATAAAGGTAATAAGTTGATTTTGTTCAGTTCAAGCTCATAGACCCCTGAAATCCCTCCACAGACCCTTTGGGGGTCTGTGGACCCCTGCTTAAGAAACCCTGGTTTAGAATGTGTGGTAGGAACCACTTAATGCTTTGCCCTCTGTCTTTGTGCCTCAGTACAGATAAACTCTGAGAGTCCCATTTTACCATCCTCTTATAACTGATAACCTCATTTTTCTCCATCAGCTTATATTTCCAAGGATATTTTGACTGTCCAGGGATATTTTAGTGCTCTCTAATGATTGTTGCAATGGGCAACTGCCCAAATGGCCTGCACCTTAGTGCTGCATGGCTAGCAACCAGTGATCACAAAGATCTGACTTTGGAGGTTAGAGCTGTCATGTACTGAGGCCCATTTGGAAAGAGTAGTATTTCTTGAAGCTGCAATTCCTAAATGGCTGTGCAACATGGGTCATCCTCAGGGAGGATAAGTTGTTTTGTGCTTAAATATATTTCCGTCAAACTGGGAGTCCATTCTTTTATATACATGGATGTTTTGCCCAGTTGTACATGAAACATAACAACTGAATCTGAAAAACGAACTTGAAACTATTAGGAAATAAAGCTTCCTTACCTAAAACTTCTTATTTTACACTTGTTGCTACTGGATTCAGGATGGAGTGAGTTGGGGAGGGGTTATAGAGGAGAAATGTCATTGTATTATTTTTTTATTGTACTAATATATATCTCAACTTCTCTCATCTAAGTAAATTGTCAATGTCTAAAACCCATAATCGTTTGCTCCAAATGATCAAAAAATATGACGTGTATGGCACTGATGTGATATTTATTAGGGTTTGTGTGCAAAAAAAAAGGTCTCAGACCCATGACAGAGTAAGGATAATGGCTCATTAAAAGACTACCTAGGTGGGGGGGGAGATGTGGCTCAAATAGTTGGGCCCATATGGAGGGACCTGGGTTCAATCCCCGGGACCTCCTGGTAAAATAAAAAGAACAAATATAGGAAGCATTTGGACTGCCAGGCCCCGAGCGGGCATGCTGTCAGGCCCTGCAAGCAGGTGCACTGCCAGGCCCCACACACGGGAGCACTGTCAGGCCCCCGCAACAAGAAGATGGCGTAACAGGAGAGTGACACAAAGGGAGAACCAAGACAAGGCACGCCGAAAAACCAGGAACTAAGGTGGCACGGACGGTAGGATGCTTCTTTCCATTTGAGGTTCCCAGGATCAAATCCCGGTGAAGACAGGAGGAGAAAGATGAGAAGAGAGAGCAGGAAACAGACACAGAGAATTGCCTAGCAAATGGACACAAAAAGAGCAAAAATGGGGGAGGGGGGTTTAAAAATGGACAAAAGTAAAATAAATAAATAAATCTTTTTTAAAAAAGACTACCTAGGTGAAAATGATGTTGTATTTTATGATACTGAAAATAATGTAAGTCTTATTAGGCATTTTTAATAAAGCTTTATAAAAATTTTTGCAATGATTTTGTGTTAATGGAATCTGATCTGCATTTGTTAATCTGAATCTTCATTTATTAATTTAATTTATAAAATTTTGTTAAAGGATAATTGTCAAAAATGGCAAAATTATGACTTTTATACAAATATAAGATTTTATTTAACTCAATAATGAATGAGAAAACTATTACAGCTAGTTCAAAGGAGAATTCCAAGAAGCACACATATATAAGAAATAAGAAATTCATACAAATAGATAAAAAAAACAAATCCATCTGTAGGGTAATCATCAATTCTATTTCACTAGAACATAATTTATTTGCATTTATGGACAAAAATTATTTACATTTATATCATTTTTCTGCAATTTACACAGATGCAAACTAGCTCAAAGACAACAAAAGATCTGGAAACAGGGCCCGGCTAGATAGCTCAGTGGATAAAGAG
>PVKH010012397.1:0-17297 GCA_004027955.1 Chaetophractus vellerosus | reverse complement strand
TTTTTCATAAATAAAAATGGAGTTCCATAAAATAAACAGCTCGTTCCACTCAAAACTCAATCACACACTGATTTTACTGGACACAACCACCATTCTTTTGTATGCATCAGAAGTAGTTTATGCATACTTCCCATTTCATCAAATGGAATTTTAAAAACAACATCAACTCAAAGGTTGAAATTAAATAAAGTCAACAATTTTTACTGCTTCATCAAGGGCATTCTGAATTGTAAATCACACTTTTTTTTTTATTTTAGTTCTTGTCAGTGAAGAATAAAAATACTACTAGCAGGGAAGCAGATGTGGCTCAAGAAGTTGGGTGCTCACCTACCACATGGGAGGTCCCGGGTTCAGTTCCCAGTGCCTTCTAAAGAAGACAAGCAATACAGCGAGCTGACATGAGAGGCTGGTGCAGCAAGCTAACACAACAAGATGAAACAACAAAGAGATACAAGGAGGAAAACACAATGAGAGATACAACAGGCAGGGAGCGGAGGTGGCTCAAGTGATTAGGTACCTCCCTCCCACATGGGAGGTCCTGGGTTTGGTTTCTGGTGCCTCCTATAAAGATAAGCAAACAGCAGAAAGCGAGCGTAAAACAGTGGGGGAAGAAATAAATAAAATAAATCTTTAAAAAGAACACTACTAGTGCACTGTCTTATCACTGCTTTGATTCTTATTAAGGTGCCAGCAATTTTACTCACCATTACTGCAAAAGTCAGCACAATGAAAAAAACAAATATTTAGTAAAGTAGTTCTAATATCACAGATTGCCTGAAATGGTCTCAGGGAATTTCTGGGTTCTGAAGAACATGCTTTGTGAACCACTATTCAATTCTGAATATATAATTTGTTTCCTCTCACATAAGATTGTAAAAAATTTTAACATAGAAAACTCATAGAAATGAGTAGGCAAGATCAGGAGATTGCAGTATTGTAAGGACTTATTATGTCGTTAACTTTGTCAATAGGCCTAATAATTTCAAATGTACAAGTTCCCAGAGGAAAGTATAAAATCTATCTAACATTGATGATTCATATTGTTTTGATTTCCTCAAAAGAAAATATGTAGCACACTAAATATTCCCTTCTAGGCATTTAGAAACTTTAGAAGGAATTTGTATATGGCATAGAATTATTTTTTTATTTTGAGATAAATGTATATTCACATGCAGTTAGAAAAAATAAGAGATCACTTGTACACTTTTCCCCCAATGGTAACATCTGGCAAAACTGTAAAGTAATATCATAACCAGGATGTTGTCATTGATACGGCAGAAACAAAGAACAATTTTCAACACCGCAAGGGTGATTCACGTCACCCTTTAATGTTGCATTGACTTTCTACCCCTCTTTAACTTAACCACTCATCTGTTCTCCATTTCAATAATGTAGTCATTTAAAGAATGTTATAAAAATGGAATCATACAGTATATAACCTCTTTTTAGCTGTTAAAAAGACCTTTATTGTAAAATTGTAAGAAAAAATAGTAACAGATTGAAAGAAATTACAAATTTTAAAAGAGATGGCAAAGCCATGTCAGATTTAATATAATCAATTATAACAAACAGATAGTATAGGAACATTTATAAGTGTAAATAATAATTCTAATGTAATAGAAATTAACTATAACATAATTCTAATTTTTATATTACAGCTCTAACTATTGGACATAATAATCCCTAAGAATGAAATTAATTATTGGTTTAGTTATTTAATTTCCATTTAGGCCATAATTCTTTCTGGGTAATCAAATTCCTTTTTGGGATTTCTTCACATCTTATCGGAATGAATTACCACAGATAATAATATGTCAACTCATAATTTTTTGAGGCAGAAAAACTTAAAATCTTTTTCAACAGTAGTCATGCTAAATCATTATTGATACAGATGGATTATTTTAATTAACAAGTATGCATAAAAAAGGGTTAAAGAAAAATGAAGTATCCAAAAATCTATTTCTTCTCCAGTCCTCCTCAATTAAAAGCAAGTTTATTTTGTATGAAAAAACTTACAGAATACTGATCACATGAACAATTTGCTTGTTGCATTAAGTAATTATTGTTCATATACTATAATGTTATTTTATATTTATCTGATCTACTCCAGCTCTTTTTCCTTACTATTTGCATGGATTACCTTTTCCAACCTTTCATTTTTAAACTGGTTGTGTCCTTATGTCTGAGGTGGGTCTCTTGTAGACAACATAGAGACAGTTCATATATATATATGTATTTTTGAGTATATATCCTTTTGTAATTGGCTTTTTTCCACTGAGCATAATCCTCTGGTGATTCATTCAGGTTGTTGCCTGTATCAATAGTTTTGTTCCATTTTATTACTGATTAATACTCCATTGTATGGATGTCTCACAGTTTGTTTAACTAGTTACCTACTGAAGGGTATTTGGGTTGTTTCCAGTTTGGGGCTATTACATAAAATGGTGTTATAACCATTCATATTAAGGTTTTTGCATAAACATAATTCTTCATTTTCTGAAATAAATACACAGGATTGCAATTCCTGGATCTTATGGCAATTGCATGTTCAGTTTTTAAGAAACTGCCAAATTGTTTTCCAAAGTGATTATACCATTTTACATTCTTATCAGCAATGCCTCAATGGTCCACTTTCTCCATATGTTCTCCAATATTTGGTATTATAACTTTTTTATTTTAGCCATTTTCTGGCTTCTAAAGCAATTATCATGCAATGGGCTGGATTAAATAATAGGAATATATCAGCTCACAATTTTGAGGTAAGGAGATGTCCAAATCAAAGAGTTATCAAGGTAACACTTCCTTCCAGAACACTGTGGCGTTTGGGGACTGGTTGCTGGTGACCCTTGGTCCTTGATTTTTCTGTCACACATCAACGCACATGGCAGCCTCTCCTGGCTTCTCACTTCTCTTCCAGGTCACAGTGACTCTTATCTTCTGACTGCTCCCTCCAGCTTTCTCTCTCCATGTGTCCTTCCCTATAAGGCCTTCCATAATAGGATTAAGATCCAGTTGGCCCCATCCCGGGCTCCAGGGTGCTCCTAGGAGGGCAGGGCAGGAAGAGTGTGGCTGGTGCCTGGGTTAAGGGGCCTCCCTGGTTGAGGAGTGAGAGCTGAGAGGGGGCAGCCGAGCCAAGCAGGACACAGCCACCCAGGCGCTCAGTTAGGCCTATATGAGGTGCTTATCATAAGCTCCAGAGAGTGTTCTTCCCTGGAAATCAACAGGTGAGTGGGTAAACATTAAGTCCTATCCTACTTTCCGAGCTGCCATCATATGATCCTCACAGCAGGGGCTGCTTGGGGCACAACATGTGTGTAGACTGGGCAGCCCTTCAACATCATGAAAGTGAAGACACAGACATTCCCAGACCTGTAGCAGGGGCTCACTGACTGCTGCCTTAAGACCTACTCCCAGGTGGGCTTCTACAAGGGGACCAGCCATGCACTGACCGCAAACATTGCAGAGAACTCCATCCTCTTAACGTGCTACAGCTTCTTCCAACAGGTCATGAAGAAGGTGGCTGGATTGGACAAGCAGGCAAAGCTGAGTGACCTACAGAATGCCCCTGCCAATTCCTTTGCCTCTGCCAGTGCTGCCCTAGTGCTCTGTCTCCCTGAGCTCATGAAGTGCTGCCTACAGACCACGTACAAAATGGAGACGTCGGGAAAGATCCCCAAAAGCCATAATACAATTTGGTCTGTCATGAAGAGCATCCTTAGAAAGGCTGGCCCGTTGGGCTGTTTACCAGGGTCTCTTAACACTTTACTTAGAGAAGTATTGGGCTGTTTCTTCTTCTTCGGTGGCTATGAATTGAGCCGATCATTTTTATTTTTATTTTTATTTTGCAATGGGGAGATCAAAAGATGAACTAGATCCCATCTCTTTGATGTTAAGTGGTGGAGTTGGTGGAATTTGCCTCTGGCTGGCTGTATATTCAGGAGATTGTATCAAATCCAGAATTCCGGTTCTTTCTATGACTGGAAAACAGGCAGGATTTATCAGAACCTTTGAATAACAGCCTCATATTCTGGACTGGAGCCTACTGTGATTCACACATTGCCCGCCAATGGGGCACTGTTTTTGGCCTATGAATATAGCAGGAAGTTGATAATGAGCCCATTTGAAGCATGCTGAAATGTCCTGGTGAAACTGGATCCAAGTAAACATGTTCAGAGACTACAGCTCATCTCAGGGTTTCACAGAGTTTAAGATCAATGTGGAATTATTTTGGCTTCATGGGTATTTTATGTTTTTGTGCTTCCCTTCTTCTAAATCCTGAACTTTATGGAAAGACTTCTATTTTACATCCTATAATTTCTGCCTATAATTGTACTGAAATAGAAAAATTGCTTCTTTTATCCTTGGTGGAATATACAGGGCTGAGTCAATGGCCCTAAGTACCTTGTCTGAAAGGTCAGATATAGGTATATCAGAGTTTTATCATAAACCTGTAGATGCACATGCAGCTTGAATGGTTATGTGTTGAGAGAAACACACAGTTTGGTTTCATGCTTAACTTCAGACATCACAGAAGAACCCAGCATTGTCAGCGTTTTGTGAAGGTGGTAATAAATGATTCCTTAACCCATGTTTTAAAAAATAGAAAAAAGATCAAGTTTGGACAACACCTTAACTGAGCAACCTCATCAAAGGTTCTATTTACAAGGGTTCATACAGGAATTGATTAAATTTAGGAACATGTTTTTCTGGGGTACATAGCTCCAAGCCACCACAGAAGTGATATCTCTTTGTGGTTTTAATTGGCATATCCCTGATAGCCAATGATGTTGAATATATTTTCATGTGCATATTTGCCCTCTAAATACCCTAATCAAGGAAATGTCTGTGCATGACTTTTGTCCATTTCTTAATTGAATTGTTTGTCTGTTTGTTTAACATGAATTTTGAGAGTTCTCTTTATATATTCTGGATACTAGCCTTTTGTCCGTTCTGTAGCTTGCTTTTTCGTCTTCTCAGTAGGATTTTACATGGAACGAAAGTTTTTTTGTTTTTTTTTTTTTTGATGAATTCCAATATATAATTTTCCCTTTTATTTTTCATGTTAAGTCTCAGAATGCTTTGCCTTGCTCTTAGATTCCAAAGATTTTCTACTATGTTATTTTCTAAAAGCATTATAATTTTACATTTTATATTTAAAGTTGTGGTACAATTTAATTCTGGCAAACAGTGTGAGACTTAGGTTGAGGGTTTTGTTTTGTTTGATTTGTTTGCCTAAGAATGTCCAATTGCTCCAGCAGCATTCATTGAAAAGGCTATCTTTTTTTCCATTGAGTTGGTTTTGGACTTTTATAAAAAATCAGTTGGGCATATTTGTATTGGTCTATTTCTGGATTCTCTGTCCTGTTCTATGAAGCTATTAATTAATCTAATCCTCCACCAATACCACCTTTGATTACTGCAACTATATAGGTCTTGCAACTGGGTAGACTGATTTTTCCCATTTTATTATTCTTGTTCAAATATTTTTAGCTATTCTACTTCCTTGGTTTTTCTATATAAATTTTAGAATAATCCTGTCTGTATCTATAAAAACTACACTGCTGGTACTTTGGTAAGAATTGTGTTAAACATGAATATCAATTTAGAGAATTGATATCTTTTCCATATTTATTCCTTCAATTCATGAACCTGTTATGTATCCATTTATTTAAATCTCCTTCAATTTTTTCATCAGCATTGCGTTTTAACATACAAGTCCTGCTAATGTTTTGTTAGGTTTACACTTAATTTCATTTTTGTGTGATTGTAAATAGCATTGTACTTTCTTTTAATTTTGGTGTCCAAGTGTTCATTGTTAGTTGGCAGAAATACATTTGATTTATGTATGCTGCTCTTGTACCTTACAAACTTGCTGAACATATTAGTTCCAGCAGGCTCTTTACTCTTGGGGATTTTCACGTAGACAAGTATGTCATCTGTAAATAGGGGCAATTATATTTTCTTTCTTTTCGATTTTATTTCCTTTTGTTGCCTTATTTCTCTGACTAGAAATGTTAGCACTATGTTGAATAAGACTAGTGAGAACAAGCATCCTGCATTGCTCTTTTTTTTTCAAGCAAATAATTTTTATTTTTTTTCATACAAACATACTGGAGAATCATGCAATGCTACCAGCATTGGATGCAATCATGGGCCACAAGTCTGCACACTCCTTTGCAACTGGTCCTGTGATAGCAGAACTTTTCATCTCTTCTTTATCATTTACTATGTCCCCTGCGTTATCTTAAAAATAAAGGAACCTACCATCTTTCCTCCAGTATGACTTTAATGTCAAATGAACACTGCTGGATGAACCTTCTTTCTCAGTTCTGGTTTGCCCTTGACTGTGGCCATCACCATGTCACCCACACCAGCAGCAGGAAGTCTATTCAGCCATCCCTTGATCCCCTTTACTGAGATGATATACAGATTTTTGGCACCAGCAAGATGTTCCTTGCAGGCCTTTTGCACCAACCAACTGATAATTTTGTGCAGTTACTTAAGCTCTCCAATCTCTCTAGGCTTCCATTTCCACATTTCCTTCCTGAGCTGCCAAGACCTCTTCTTTGTACCATTACACCCTCAACAGGCTCTCCAAACCTCCCAAGCAGAATAGTTTTCTTTAAATGTTCTTCTTTCAAGTTCTTCATCATGTGTGTGTGAGCAAATCCTTATGCAACTACATTCACTCTAATTTTCTTTCTTGCTATCTCTTTAGCAAGAGCACATTAACAATAGACCCTCCCTGTTGTTGAATCATAGTCCTCACAGCAGCTTTAATTGTCAGCATGGAGCCTAAGAGGTTAGTATGAAGCTGAGATATCATATCTTCAGTTTTTGTTCTTACCAAAAGGTTATCCCTGTTAATACCAGCTGAATCTACCAAGAAATTAACTCAACCTAAATTTTTCTCTACCTCTACAAATGTATTTTGAACATCATGTTCTTTGGCAACATCACAGCTAAATGCCAAATGGTCTCCGCTGAGGTCACCGGTGGTGACGATGGCCAGTCGGTAGCCTTTCTGGGCCACCACCCTGCCAATGCCTCAGGAACTTCCAAAAATGGCACCAACTTTGTCCATCTTGGACTGGGAAGTCCAAGGCTGGAGGTGATGATCTTGTTCTTGATTTTAGGGGGAAAGCATTAGTTTTACACCGTTAAATATAACAATAGCTATACGTGTTTATAGATGTTCTTTATCAAGTTAAGGAAACTCTGTTCCTAATTTTCTGAGATTTATATCAAGAACAGGTGACTTCTTTTTGCTAATATTTTATGTAGGATTAGTATCTCCTTTCACAAGGGACCTGGTTTGTAGTTTTCTTTACTTGCATTGTGTTTGTCTGATTTTGGTTAAAAAGTAATATTAGTATCATTAAATGAATTGAGGAGTATTCTCTAAAATTCCATTTTCTGAAAGAGATTGTGTAGAATTGGTCTTAATTGTTCTTTACACATTTAGTAGAAATTTCCATTGAAACAATCTTGGCCTGTAGATTTGTTTTCTTGTGAATTTTTAAATTACAGATTCAGTTTTCTTGATAGTTATAGGACAATTCAAATTACATATTTCCTAATGGGTGAGTTGTGGTAGTTTTTTTTTTTCAATATAGTGGTTCATTTTGTCTAAGTTGTCAAATTTATGAATAGAGGTGTTATCTTGTGATGTCTGCAGGGTCTGTATTCACATCCCTTTTTCATTCTTGTTATTGGAAATCTGTTATTGATTTGTAGTCTGATTCCATTGTGATCAAAGAACATTTGTTGTAGGATTTCAATTACTATAAACTTGTTGAGGTTTGCTTTGTGACCCAAGATATGGTCTATCTTGCTATATATTTTGGGGCACTTGAAAATAATGTGTATTCTGCTCTTTTTTTTGGATGGAGATTCTATAAATATTGATTGAATACTATTGGTTGATTGTTGTTAAATTCTTCAATATCTTTGGTGATTTTCTGTTAGTTGTTCAAACAAATATTGACAGAGGAAAGTTGAAGTCTTCAACTCTATTTATTGATATTATTTAACCATCTATTTTATCTGGCTTTCTTAGATACCTCTCAGGTAGAGGTGTTTTATTATTTTATTATTTCCAGGTGGAGTTAGAAGCCCAGGTTCCCAACTTGGCCTCCACTGACACCCAAGAGAAGGGATCCTTGTTACTGTTGAGCAGAGGAGTGATTTCCAGCTACCCATGTGTTCTTCACTGATACCATAGGGTGGTGGCCTCATAACTGCTGGGCAAAGTTTCAAGTCGCGATTCCCCACTAGACCTCCAGTGGCACCATCCCAGCGGGGTGTTGAAGGAACATCTCATTACTGCCAGGCAGGGCTAGAAGTCCTGCTTCCCTAGATAGTCTCCACTAACAAGAAGAGCACGGGGTTCTCATTACCAGATATCAAGGATGAAAGTCCTACCTCCATTCTTAGCTTGCTCTGATATCACGCCAATAATGGGGTTGTGGGGCATTTCATTACAGCCTTTTGAAGTGGGAGTCTAGGTTTCCATTTGGCGTTTGCAGATACAGGGGGATGTGAGGCCACAATTTTTTCTTTAGTGCGTGTTTATAGTAGAACAATTTTTGTTTAAATGTGTTCTATCTTTCTAGGCTTCCCTTTTCCTCTTTCTTTGGCTGAAGAGTACAGGATTTGTTGGGCCATTTTTGTCTGCACCCTTTGGTGTTTTGGGGTTGCTGGATTCTTTCATTCCAAGTATGGGATAATTGAGGCAAAAACAAACCCAGGGAACCCAACAACCACATTGTTATTCAGATCACAAGATTCCCTAGTCTACATATTCTCCCCATATTTTAGAGTCTTATTTGTTTTATAAATAATGCCCAGGCTTTTTATTAATAGTTGTATCTAGCAGGAGGAATAGGGAAAAGAACATCTATTCCATATTCCCAGAAGCAGAGTCCAAGGCGTAGAATTTTGCATCTCTGACATAACAATATAAGTAAAATCACTCTTTTCTAATCTATTCTACATGCATTTTAATATTTCCTTATTGAATTTATATGATAAATAACAACCCAATAATGTACTATAATAAGAATTGTTGCCCTGCCTCCAATGGCTATTATTAATCCTGAATACAGCATGTATTATATTGACTTGAACTTTACATTGGGTAAAATTTTTCCCTAAATGTAGTACTTCCTTTATCCTCCTCACTATTTATGAACAGCAGTCTTTTTTCTCCTCTTTTCACTAAAGAATGCTTAATTTCTCTCTTTCCTGCCCTGAACCATCTCGCTTTCTCTCTCTCAAGAGCTTATTATGAATAAAAGAATTGAGAATTAAGAGATAAGGGAAAATAGGGTTATTTAATAGCCCTCCTTTCCACTTACAAATAAGCAAAACCTATTTTAACTAATTCATTGTTTTGATTATGATTTTAGGATTTGATTATGGTTGAAAAAATAATTTCTAAACAAGGTCATATATTTTTATTGAACACTGAAAACTGAGTAGATGCAGAATCTTTTTCCATGTTTAAATCTTTTTCTTTGTAGCCTAATATGAATGCAGATATCTGTTCATGCAGCTGGAGGAAACAGAAAGAGGGTAGTATTTGAAAGTTATCTGAAAGACTCTCTGTGAGCAAATATTTTAAGTTAGTTGGGATGTATTTGGGCCATCAGTTAAAACATGCTACAATTCGTGGAAGCCATGATGGTATGTCAATGCAACAGCAATCATTTGTTCTTTATAATGAAATAATATATCAAGGAAAGACTGGACAAATAATTCTTGATTCGGCCCAAGGGCAGAAAACATCTGAGTGTAGCACACCATCTGAAAGCACCAGGACATCATGAGAGCTCAAGGATGGCACCACAACAACTAGAAAGGAGAGAATGTGATCAAAAGAGAGAAAAGCCACAGGAAATGCTGAAAAGAGAACAGTGAGGCACTGCTGCATGGTGTTAAAATAGCATGCGTTGGTGTACCTTGGACAAGGCCCTAATCTTTTTAGCCTCTCTGAACATTATTTACCTCATCTGTTAAATAGGGAGCATAACTAGGTAACTTACGATCCCAGACAGTACCACATGTCTGGCTTCATAATCTTACACAAGACTTGAGTAGACTAAGCTAGCTATGTTTAAATTTTAAAAAAGAATGACCAATTATTTTTATAACTGGAAACGGAGTATGAAATCCCAATGAACTTGATTCCAAAAGGTTTTTATCAGCCTAATGCCTTGAAAAAAGGCATCTCTACTCAAAATTGTTGCTTTTGCATATTATACAAAATTAAATATTCTTTAAGAGACAAAAGTCTAATAAGAAATCAAGAAAACAGTCACCCCCCCTGGATTAAACATATACAATGAGGATAGTTCACGAATGTGCTTACTCTTCCAGAGTAAAACATAGGCCTACATTGAAATAATGTACCTGATAAAGCCTGAAAGCCTGGAGAAATATTCCTTTGACAAACAAAGAGTTTGCTCATCTAGAGGAAATTAACTGCAGAAGAACCTCTAAACCTTCATCTGGCAAAGCTCCAGTTCAGTTTTAAGCAGTTGCTATTCTATACTAGGGCCACAAGAGCTCCTCTAAGAGTTTCTTGGACAAGAATAAAGATAAAAATAATTTAACTTTTGATGTCTGAAAATATTACAACGTAAAAGAAAGAAGAACATACCAAATGTTTTCATCACAGCACATTGAAATATTTTCAAGTAAGGTATTTCACCCAATTTTTAATTATGTTTACATTGGCTTTTTTATTTTTTAACAAATCAATTCTTTGATATATTTTAATAAAGCATAAATCACATAGTTATACATTCATCACTCCAATTATTTTTAGAACATTTTCATTATTCCAGTAATAATAATACTAATAATATTAAAAAGCAAAAACCAACCAACCAAACAAAACTCATCTACTTTCAATCTCTCTATGCTTCCTCTGCCATAGCTGCTATTCTGCTTCCTTCTCTCTGGTTTACTTGCATTTACATTTCGTAAAAACAGTCTTAAGTATACAGTATCACCCATATCCGTGTTTTAGATGAGGTTTCACTATGTTATACAACCCATGTTGCATTTTTTAGCTCTCTTTCTAGTAATATAAATGTCCTTAGGCTTTCCCTTTCAACCACTCTCATACCCATATAACAGCTCTGCTAGTCAAAAACAGCGTGATGTGTCTCACTATTTACATTCATTTCTGAAGACTTACAAGCAACCTTTTAACCAACTCTGCACAGATTAACCCGCAGCTTTCCATTCTCTACCTTCATTCTATTTTCTGGTGACCTATATTCTAATTATTAATTCCATGAGTTTACGTAATATATTTAGTTCATAATAGTGCAATCATACAATATTTGTCCTTTTGTGTCCGGCTTGCTTCACTCAACATAATGTCCTCCATGTTCATCCATGCCATCATATACTTCATGACTT
The DNA here is from genome assembly GCA_004027955.1 of Chaetophractus vellerosus. NCBI lineage: Eukaryota > Metazoa > Chordata > Mammalia > Cingulata > Chlamyphoridae > Chaetophractus > Chaetophractus vellerosus. The sequence goes on along the minus strand of PVKH010012397.1, from coordinate 5,864 downwards.
CATTTCTTCTCACTGCTGCTTAATATTCCATCGTGTGTATACAACACAATTTGTTTATGCATTCATCGGTTTATGGGCACCTGGATTGTATCCAATTTTTGGCTATTGTGAATAACGCTGCTATGAACATTGGTGCGCAGATGAGTATTCGTGTCACTACTCCCAGTTCTTCTGGGTATATACCGACCAATGGTATTGCCATGTAGCATGGCAAGTCTATAATCAACTTCCTTAGGAACTGCCAAACAGTCCTCCACAGTGGATGTAACATTCTACATTGCACTGAACAATGGATAAATGTTACTATCTCTTCACATCTTTTCGAACATTTACAGTTTTCCAACTTTTTAATAGTGGCCAGTCTAGTAGGTATGAAATGATATCTCATTGTAGTTTTGATTTGCACTTCCCTAATTGCTAGTGATGTTAAACACTTTTTCATGTTTCTTCGGCATTTGTGTTTCTTCTTTGGGCACTCGACTTTTCAAGTCTTTTGCCCATTTTTTAATAGGATACTTTGCTTTTTTATTGTTGAGTTGTATGATCTCTTTATATATATTAAGTATTTATCAGATATGTGATTGACAAATATTTTCTCCCATTCAGTTGGCTGCCTTTTGACTCTTTTGACAAAGTCCTTTGTGGTGCAAAATTTATTTTTCAGGAGGTCCATTTATCTATTTTTTCTTTTGCTGTTCGAGCTTTGGGTATAAGGTTTAAGAAACTACCATCTGCCACAAGATCTCAAAGTTGTTTTCCTACATTTTATTCTGGAAGTTTTATGGTTGTTGCTTTTATATTTAGGTCCTTGACCCATTTTGACTTAATTTTTGTATAAGGTGTGAGACAGGGGTCCTCTTTCTTTCTTTTGGATATGGATATCCAGTTCTCCTAGCACCATTTGTTGAAATAGACTGTTCTGGCCCAGCTAGGTGGGCTTAACAGCCTTGTTGAAAATCATTTGACTGTAGATGTAAGGGTCTATTTATGAGTTCTCAATTCAGTTCCATTGATCAATGTGTCTGTCTTTATGCCAATACCATGTTTTTTTGTTTTTTTGTTTTTTTTACCAATGTATCTAAGCAATATGCTTTAAAATCAGGAAGTGAGAGTCCTCCAAATTTGTTCTAATTTTAAAGACATTTTTTGGGTACCCAGGACCCCTTACAATTTCAAATAAATTTTACTATTGGTTTTTCAATTTCTGCAAAAAAAAAGCTCTTTGGATTTTTTATTGTTATTGCATTGAATCTGTAAATCTGTTTGGGAAAATTTTACATCTTAATGATATTTAGTCTTCCAATTCATGAACATGGAATGTCTTTCCATTTATTTAAGTCTTCTTTGGTTCCTTTTAGCAATGTTTTGTAGCTTTCTGAACATGGGTCCTTTATGTCCTTGGCTAAGTTTATTTTAAAATGTTTGACTGTTTTAGTCACTATTATAAATGGAATTAATTTTCTTATTTCTTCCTCGGATTGCACATCAATAATGTATAGAAATGCTATTGATTTTGCATATTGATCCTGTATCCTGTCACTTTGCTGAACTCATCTATTAATTCTAGTAGCTTTGTTGTGGATTTTTCAGTATTTTCTAAATTTAGAATCATATCATCAGCAAGTAGTAAAAGTTTTACTTCTTTACTTCTTCCTTTCCTATTTGGGTGCCTTTTATTTCTTTATCTAGCCTAATTGCTCTAGGGAGAACACTGGCACAATATTGAATAACAATGGCGATAGTGGGCATCCTTGTCTTATTCCTGATCTGAATGGAAAAGCTTTCATTCTTTCACCATTGAGTAAAATGCTAGCAGGAGATTTTTCATAAATGCTCCTTATCATAATGAGAAAGCCTCCTTCTATGCCTATCTTTTGGAGTGTTTTTAATCAAGAAAGCTTGCTATATTCTGTCAAATGCCTTTTCTGCATCAATCAAGAAGATCATGTGATTTTTCTTCTTTAATTTATCAATGTGGTTTATTACACTAACTGATTTTCTTGTGTTGAACTACCCTTGCATACCTGGGATAAAACCCATTTAATTGTAGTGTATAATTATTCTAATGTACTTTTGGATTTGGTTTGAAAGTATTTTGTTGAAGTTTTCTGCATCTATATTCATTAGAGATATTTGTCTATAATTTCCTTTCTTTGTAGTATTTTTATCTGGTCTTGGTATTAGGGTGATTGTAATGGTTTGGCAGTTTTATGTAATTATGAATTCCAAAAATATAAATTGAATCATGCTTGTAAACTGATCTGTTAATCTGAGCATGATTAGGTTATGATTAGGGTGTTAACTGGGCTACATCAGTAGGGCATTGAGCCCCTCCCCTCAGTGGGTGTGGTCTCAAATATAAAAGGCAAGGCAAAATTCAGAGGGAGCAGATTTGAGAAGCAGATTTGAGAAGTAGTTGTGATGTTGGAGAGGATGCCCCAGGAGAAGACAAGTGAGCTGTTTGCCTGATAGTCTAAAGCTGCAGCCCTGGGAAGAGAGGAACCCAAAAAGCCTGAACCCTGGCAAATGTCGGCAGCTGTCTTGCTCCAACATGTGGACTTTGGTGAGGGAAGAAACTTATGCTTTGTGGCCTGGTAACTGTAAGCTTCTACCCCAGATAAATACCCTTTATAAAGACCAATCAATTATTGCTATATTTGCAAAGACACCCCTTTGGCTGACTAATACAGTGATGTTGGCTTCATAGAATGATTTTGGTATTGTTCTTTCCTGTTCAATTTTTTGGAAGAGCTTGAGCAAGATTGATATTAGATCATCTGTGAATGATTGGTACAATTCACCTGTGAAGCCATCTGGTCCTGGGCTTCATCTTTGTTAGTGTTTTGAAGACTGTTTCATTCTCTTCATTTGAAAATTTTTTTTGAGGTCTTCTATTTCTTCTAGAGTCTGTGTAGATTGTTTGTGTGTTTCTAGGAATTTGCCCACTTCATCTACATTTCTAGTTTTCTAGGATACTAGCTCATAGTATCCTCTCATCATCTAATTTCCACAGGGTCAGTGGTAATGTCCCTCTTGTCATTGTTGATTTTATTTATTTGCATTTTCTCTCTTTGTCAGTTTAGCTGAAGGTTTGTTGATTTTGTTAGTCTTATCAAAGAACCAACTTTTGGTATTGTTGATTCTCATTATTCATTTTTTGTTCTCCACTTAATTTATCTCTGCTTTGATCTTTACTATTTCTTTATTTTGGCTTGGTTTGGGATTAGTTTCCAGCTTCATTATGTTATGATCAAAGAAAGTGTTTTATATAATTTCAATGTGTTTAAATTTATTGAAACTCATCCGGTGACCGAACATATGGTCTATCATGGAGAAGTATCCATGAGTACTTGAAAAGAATGTATACCCTGCTGTTTTGGGGTGCAATGCTCTATAGATGCCTATAGGTCTAGTTCATTTATCATATTATTCAAGCTCTTTGTTTCTTTATTTATCTTCTGTCCAGATGTTCTATCCAATACTGAGAATGGTGTATTGAAGTCTCCAACTATTATTGTAGAGGCATCTGTTTCTCCCTTCAGCTTTGCCAGTGTGTGCCTCATGTATCTTGAGGCACTCAGGTTAGGTGCATAAGTATTTAGTATAGTTGTTTCTTATTGGTGAATCGCCCCCTCTTATTAATATATAATGACCTTCTTCATCCCATATAAAAGTTTTGCATTAAAATCTATTTTGTCTGATTTAGCATTGCTACTCGAGGTCTTTTTTGGTACTATTTGCAGGAATATCTTTTTCCAATCTTTCACTTTCAACCTGGTTGTGTCCTTACCTCTGAGTTGAATGTCTTGGAGACAACATATTGATGGCTCATATTTTTTAGCCATTCTATCAGTTTATGTCTTGATTGGGGAGTTCAAACCATGCACATTCAAAGTTATTACTGTAAGGACATTACTTACGGCATCCATTTGGTACTTTGGCTGTTGTCATATCATACTATTGTCTATCTTTTTGCCCTTTAATTTACCCTTCTAATAATCTTCATTTCTACGCTCTTCTCTAAGTCCCTCACCCTAGTTTTTTCCTTTCAGGCTGCAGCACTCCCTTTTGTATCTCTTGTAATCTGGTCTTTTGGTAACATATTCTATCAGTTTTTGTTTGCCTGTGAAGACTTGGAACTCACCCTCATTTTTGAAGGACAGCTTTGTTGATACAAAATTCTTGGCTGGCAGTTATTCTCTTTCAGTACCTTAAATATATTATACCACTTTTTTCTCTCCTCTGGTTTTTTATGAGAGGTCAGCACTTAATCTTATCAAGGTTCTCTTGTATTCAATGCTTTGCTTTTCTCTTGCTACTTTCAGAATCTCTGACATTTGTCAATCTGAATAGTAGGTGCATCAGGATTGGTATATTTGGATATATTCTGTTTGGGGTGCATTGTCCTTGGATATTGATATGTATGTCTTTCATAAGGGTAAAGAAATTTTCAGTCAGTATTTCCTCAAATATTCTTTCTGCCCCTTTTCCATTTTCTTCTCCTTCTGGGACACTGATATTGCATTTATTTGTGCATTTCATGTCATCATTAAATCCTTGAGTTCCTGTTCCAGTTCTTCCATTCTCTTCTCTTTCTGTTCTCCTGTCTTTTCCAGTTCAGATGTTCTGTCTTCAAAACCACTAATTCTCTCTTCAAGCAATTCAAATCTGCTCTTATGTGCCTCTAATGTGTTGTTAATCCCATCCATTGTGACTTTCATTATTATAGGCTCTGTTACTTTTCTTTGCAGGCTTTCAAATTTTTCTTTATGCTCACCCAGTGTCTCCTGAATATCCTTTATCTCTTTAGTCATAGTTTGTTTCAATTCTTTAAATTGATTTAGGGGGCCGGCTCGATAGCCCAGTGGATAGGGCGCCGGCATACCACATGGGAGGCACTGGGTTCGATTCCTGGGGACCTCTCCTAGCGGGCAGACCGCCTTGAGAATGGCAAGCCGCCATGGGCGGGCCGGAGCCGCTGTGGGCAGGGCAAGAAGCTGCCACGAACAGGGCAAGAGCCGCCACGGGCAGGGCAGGTCGCCCGCGGATGGAGCGAAGCCAGCCACCCGCGAACTGAAGCAAGCGCCGGCCGTGAACGGACGCAGAGACCGCCCACAAGCGGGGAAAGCCACGCCTGCGCAGTGACCACTCTCGGCACGTCGCCGCAGCGGGGGGAAGGGGAGATATGTAAAAAAATAAATAAATCTTCAAAAAAAATAAAATAAAATAAAAAAATAAATTGATTTAGGAGAGTTGTGTGATTATCATTGATTAATTGCTTTAAATCCTGTTTCTCTTCAGAATATTTGGTTTGTTCCTTTGCCTGGGCCATCTCTTCCTGTGTCCTAGCATGACTTGTATTTTTTTTTTTTTTTTGCTGATGTTAAGCATCTGAATATGTTGATGAATTTACTCTATAGGCCAATTTCTCTCTCTTACCTATTTTTTTTTCACAGCTCTGCTTTGATATTTGGTTCAACTTATCCTAAGTCTTTAAAATTGCCCACCGTAAGTTATCAAAATTGTGCCAGGGATTCACTAATGGGGTATAAATTTTCTCCCAGCAGTTAGAGTACAGATAGTACCAAAAGCATTTTTTGTCCATGCAATTTCTGGAACAGCCAGCAGACAGCATGTGTTGCCACACATTTCCACAGAAAGGAAATCTCAGTTTTCCTGTGTTTTGGTTTCACCAAAGCCAAGAATCAAAGTGGGCTCTGCTGACTGAATTCACTGAAGAAAAGCCCCTGTCCTTCCTCTCCCTTTTCCCTTGTAACACCTGGCAGGGGGGAAGATGTCTGTTCCCCTCTTGGTCAGCTGTAGTGAGCCAGGGGTTTTACCCCACCTTGACATCTTGGGGGTGT
>PVKH010012396.1:0-17295 GCA_004027955.1 Chaetophractus vellerosus | reverse complement strand
GAAGTTTTAGTGAGGCACCAGGACTTTTATCATCACCAGGTGGTAATAAGTCCTCCATGTAACAACATGAGGGACTACAGGTGGAGTCTAAACTTCCTTCCCCACCCAGAAGTAACAAGGTGCCACTCTCCCTCTTTGCTGAAGTAGTATCAAAAAAGGCCTAGTGGATAGTAAGGTCTTTCACCACTGTCCAGCAGTAATGAGGCCTTCCTCCTCATAGTATCAACAGAGACTATGTGGGGAGTACTAAGGTGGGACTCCTATCCCTCTTGACCAGGGTGTTTTTCATGGAGGCCAAGTGGGGAGTCTGAACTCCCATCATCACCTAGAAGTAATGAGGTACCTCCAAAGGGTATGACCAGAAGCTGGATTTCTATTCCTACTTGATGACAGATTAGGTGGTGTGCCTGGATAATATTCAAAATGTCCACATTTCAAGAGAAAAATCACTGGTCATGCCAAGAACCACGAAAATCTCAACTTGAATGCAAAAAGAAAATCTCAACTTGAAAGCTAACACCAAGATGACACAGATGTTGGAATTATATGACACGAATTTTAAAGAAGCCATTATAAAGTGCTTCAACAAAAAATAACACACTAGAAACATATGAAAAATAAAACTATCAGCATAGAAATAGAAGATAAAAAGAAAATCAACTGGAAATTTATAACTGAAAAATAAAATAACCAAAATATAAAATAAATTAATAGGTTCAACAGCAGAATGAAGAGAATGGAAGAAACCTGGACTGGAGATAGAACAATAGAAATTATACAGTCTGAAAGGCAAAGAGAAAAATAGTTTGGGGAATAAAAATGAACAGAGACTAATGGATTCCTTAGTGAGGGATTCCTCACAAAAGACTCAACTTTTATATCATCAAAGCCCCAAAAGGAGAGAAGAAAGAGAATAGGAATGAAAAAGCATTCAAATAAATAATTACTAAAAAATTTTCCAGATTTGAAAACTATATTAGCTTACAGATTCAAGAAGCTTAGTAAACCCCAAGCAAGGCAAACCAAGACACAACATTATCAAGCATCTGAAAATTAAAGACAAAAAATTTTGAAAGCAGAAAGAGAAAAATGACACCTTAATTATAAAAGAAGATCATTTCAAAGCATGGTGGATTTCTCTTCAGAAACCATGGAGGTCAGAAGGAAATTGCTCAACATTTTTCAGGGGCTGAAAGAAAAGAATTATCATTGAAGAATCTTATAACCAGCAAAAATAACCTTTAAGAATGAAGAAATTAAGATATTCCCTGATGAAAGAAAACTAAGAAAATGTATTATTAATAGATATATTCTAAAAGAATGCCTAAAGAAGATCTTAAAACAGGAAGGAAAGCATAAGATAAAGGACCTTAAAATGTTAGGAAGGAAGAAAGAAAAGTAGGAAGATTAAAAATATAGGTAAATACAATAGACTTCCCTTCACCTACTGAATTTCTTTAATTATGTTTATGGTTGAAGAAAAAATTATGATATTGAAAAAAGTACATTTGAAGTGGTTAAAACAGTTGGGCCCATAAAATATCCCAAGTAAGAAAGTGACTAATTTCATACTTAGTGAGAATATTGGAGCCTGGAATTAGATTTCTGTAGCAATAGCTGTGTGACTTAGGGCAAGTTACTTAATCTTTCTGTTCCTCTTTCCTTGTCTGTAAAAGAGAATAATAACAGGACCTCAGAGGGTGGTTGTAAGGATCAAATACAATAATGTATATAAATTGCCCACTGTGGTGCCTGGTTAATGTGAGTACCACATTGATATTGGACAATTATTATTTACTTATATTCATTTTTATTATCATAGGCTTTTTTTATGAACATATACAGACCTTTTTATATACCATATATATTTTTAAAAATTAAAATTTGGGGAAAAAGTATTTTAGCTAAATGTCCCAACATGATAAGTGGTTCTCTTACAATATTTAACCTGGGAATAATTTTTTCTCTTTTTAATATTCCAATTCTAATGTGATTACGATTTTAATAAAAATATAAAACAAATAAATTAATAAATATAAAATTCATACCATACACTAAATTTAAAAGCCAGAACTACAAAACTTCTAGGAAAAACATAAGAGAATATCTTTACACCCTATGGCACAAAAACACTAACCATAAAAGCAATAATAATAAGTTGGATTTAAAACTTCTGCTCTTCAAAAAATAACCCATTACATGAAAATGTAAGTCACAGCGTAAGAGAAAATACTGCCAAAATATATCTGATAAAAATTTATATATGGGATCTATAAAGAATTCTTACCACTCAATAGTGAAAAGACAATGACCAAATATAAATAAACAAATGACTTGAACAGACACCTCATAAAAGAAAATATTCAACTGTTTATAAGCACATGAAAAAATTTTCAACTCCATTAGCCTTCAGAGAAATGCATATTAAATTTAGCATGAGATGCCATTTCAGACCCACTGGAATGGCTAAAATTCAAGACTGAATACTATGTGGTGTCAAGGATATGAAGCAATTAGAAGTCAAACAAGGCAGGGGAGAGTATAAAATGGTAAATACACTTTGGAAAACAGTTTGGCAGTGTCATATATATACCTATCCTGTAATTCAACACTTCCACTCCTAAGCATTTACCCAAGAGATATGAAAACATGTTCACAAAAAGACTTGTATAAGATTTGAAACACTTTTTTTTCATAGTATCCAAACACCAGAAACAATAAAAATGTCAATTAAATAGGAAAATGGATAAACAAATTGTGGTATACTCATATAATAGAATACTCCCCCACAAGTAAAAGGAAAAACCTCTCCATGCAACAACCTATGTAAATCTTTAAAACATTATACTGAGCAAAAACCCAGGCATAATAGAATACATATTCTATAACTCCATTTATATGAAGTTCTAGATGCACACATAATTTACGGGGCTAGAAATCAGAATAGTGGTTGCCTCTTGGGTAAGTGGTAATTCCCTAGAAAGGGACCAAGGGAATTTATTGGGATGATGAAATATTACATATCTTAATTGGAGTGGTGTTCTTATATACATTTGTCAAAACTTATCATACTGCACACGTGAAATAGGTGCATTTGATTTCATGTGCATGATAATAAAAATTTCTAACAGCAAGATAAGTCATGTTTAAGAAAACTATGTAACGACATGAAAAGTTCATAATCAAGAGTTTAGTGTCAAATCAGAAAACTGATGCGTACGTGTGGTGGGGGGAAGCAAGTATGCTTATGAATGTTCAAGAGTGAGAGAATTAACTTAAAGGAAATATACCAAAAATATTAATAATGATTGTTCTGCGTGTAAAAATAACTGATTGGTTACTTAATAAACTTCATTTTTGACACTGTAAAGAAAATTTTAATTATTCATTTTGGAAGAAATAAATAAAAGGTAAGGTAGTTTTCCTTTCTGATTACCATACCTTATGCACTAGAAACCCCTCAAAATTCCCTGCTCCAATAGTTTCATTGAGATTCTTGAACATTCATTTTTCAAACTGAAAATACCATAATTACTGAGCCTGGCAACTCATTCCCATGTCCAATGCTGCTCCGTTTTTATGGCTCCTTTTGCTGACTCTGCTTCTCCCTCTTCAGTTCCATCTCTGCTTCCTGGTCCTTTTTACCTATCTCCCAGAAACGATGAGAGTTCCAGAGGTAAAAGGAAATTTGGATACTTGAGATAGAGACGATTATACAAATCTTTCAGCAGCGCTCATCATAATTAGCCAGGTTTTACATAAATTGGCTCCACAAAATGCAAGATTATGTAGTCTTAGCTCATGCCAAAGCACACACCTGTTCCACTCCCCATATGTGCTATCACATTGTCAATTCTAAGACCAGATTTCACTTTTGTCATCCTTTTACTACTTTATAAGTTTCTGTTGTTATAAGTTTGACCATTCACTTTATTTCCTACTTCCAACTCCAAGATTTCTTTATAAAGAATTAACTCTGTCAATCTTGATGTGACTAATCCATACTGCAACTGAAATCCTCTTAGTCGACAGAAGAAATACAATACTAAATTAACTTATCCTAGAATTTTGCAAATGAAGAATCTGTAGTTGGAGAAAAGTTAAATACACATGTCTGTCCCTTATATTCAACAAATATTAAGCCCATAATATAAGCTGGGCACAAAAATGTACAAGATACATCAAGGAATTTATAGTATAGCAAAGAAGGTACACAGGAAAAAGACAATTAATAGTATTTGCAAATATTTATGGAGTGTTTATTTAGTGCCATTTGTTGTGCTAAACACTTTACATATATTATGTAGTCTAATTGTCATAAAAAATCCTGGGAGTAGTTACTATGATCACCCCTATTTTATATATGAAGAAACTGAGGTTCAGAGAGGTTCAATAACTTAAACAAGGATACATTGCTAAGAACTATAAAAGCAAGAATTGAAACTCCGGTAATCTAATTCCAGAGACAGTAGTCTAAACCACCACACCACTGCAATACAACACAAGTCAACATGAGCTCCTCAAGGTCAGAGAACTTTTTAAGAATTTCTATCTTCGGTTAATAGTGTTTGCTATATAATAGGTGACTCATAAATGTTTTGTGAAATGCATTAAGCCATTTATGATTAAATTAAAATAAATTTTTCTTCAGCATCTATGTGATAGGTTCTACATTTTCTTTTTCTATGGCACCCAATTTAATCCTCCCAGTAGCCTTCTGACATAACCGGTATTTGACCTTTATTACAATTTGCATGAAGTAGCCTGTACTTGAAGGATCTTCTTTCTTTAGTTCTACCATTGCCCTAGAGGAACTCTCAGGAATTGCCAGAAGTGTTTTGTCTCCAACATCTGCTCTTATAATCAGGTTATCCTCAACCAATCTGAAAGATGCAAGACAGTTCACTCTGACTGCACTCTCAAGTCCCCTGCTTCAGCTAAATTTCCCTGTTCCCAAAATAAAGCCACCACTAATATGTTGTTGGGAATTGAGAGACAAATCTCACTTTGCCTCTCCAAGGCTAAGTCCAAGTGGAATAATTCTTCCTCTAACTGAGGTATTTTCACCTAATTAAGTGGAAAATTAATGCTTGTCTCTTCTCAGCTAATTTTCTTAATGCTAACTTGCTAGTTATTCATTTAAAACCAGCCAGAAACTGTGCTCACTTTAACTCTCTGGAGCCCTTCCAGCTCTGCCTCAAAACAGAATAAAATTACCTAAAATCCATGGTTCAATTTGTCCAGCAGTATGAGTAGGAGGTGGCTAGACCCTCCTTGGTGTTCACTGTGGACCTCAGTTGGGTGAAGAATAAAGAGGCTCTAAATTTGGCACCATCACTTATTATTCTTTATGTCATTTTAGGCCCAATACTTAGCATCTTTTAGTCTCACTATCTCCATCTACATATGAAAATTGTATTGCTTAATACTTCCCTGATAGGACTATATTGTATGAGCTAACATATGTACAGTTCTTAGCACAAGTTCTCATATAAAATGTGTATATTTAAAAACATCAGTACCTGCCCTCTATTCACCCTTTTATTCATACACTATAAATACCTACAAATACCTTGTGTTTCCATCCCACAACTAATCCACCTTAGCTACAGCTTGTTAGCATATTTTCAATCAATATTCTTTTCTTGAAACCTCTAAACATTGACACAGCATTTAAAAAATTTGGTTTCCTCTAAAATCTAAACCAAGACTAGTAGCGTGAAAAATCAAATTGGTAGATAACATGAAACTTGATATCTCTTTGGTGGAATATATGAAGTCAATTACAATGTCCCACAATTCAATGGCATAGGTAATAATTGTAACTGTCAAGACTCAAACCCAGGACAACCAAACTCCAAAGCTCAAGCTCTTTATTTCAGATATAAAATAAAACTAAAGAAATAACTAATATGCCATATGTTGGATGCAAGGACCAAAAAAGATTTCATCAAGCTCTAATTATAGGCTGAATCTAATTGGAAATTCATGTGGAATAAATAAAAAATCTAGAGCACAAGCCCCAAAATATGACAGCATATACATACTCTTTTGAAGATTTAATTTTCTTCAGGATTAGTAAGGATCAACAATCTGTATTTCTATTCACACTAAAAGGGAACATATTATTACAGCACATGCTCTACTTTAATCTATCTTCAAAATGTGGAACTTGCTCCCAAATATTCCATCGTATCTATATTAATAGGTGTAAACTACCAGAACAGGGAAGATTTTCCTATTTTACACTGAGCTAATCAGAATACACATGTTTATATGTCATTTGGGGCAGCAGAATGAATGAGATTTTAGAACACTAGAGTGAGAAGAGTGTCTGAAGGTGGAGGGACTCATATAATGCCATGTGGTCAAAGTCCTTGAGGAGAGGGAAGGTTTGTTTGGGACACCATAATTGACCTCATATATTATGCCAAACAGAATTTAGACTTTTTTCTTGTGTGCCCCAAGGAGCAGCACATTGAACAATGAGTATAATTTTCTGAGAGCCAAATTTAATTTCAATAGAAGGAAAAACTTCTTAACAATTAGATCTATTATTAAATTAGGCAGACTGTCTCATAAAGAAGTCCAAATCACTGGTGGTTTTAAAACAAAAACATTAGGGTTTTCTCACATCAGAAAATGACCTCCTCTAATGTGCTTTCCAACTCAAAGGTTATTATTCTAGAATACACTTTTTTCCCCAGCCCCATCATCTGAGATCTTCTGTAAATATATCTGAAGAGTAAGCCTAGAGTAAGAAAGTATGGACTTTCATGACAGGTTCTAAATGAGAGACCCCCCGCTATATTTTGCTTAAAATTTTTTGTAATTTTTTGGTAACACATCACGTATCAAATGATAATATTGTTAATGATAGCCAACATGGAGTGAGTAGTTACTGTGTGCAAAACACAATGCAAATGTTCTTCATCAATTATCCCATTTAATCATCATAGCAACCCTAGTACTTTAACATATACGTACTCCTAACTGTATCCACTGCTATTGTTCTCATTTTACAGACGAGAGAGCAAACCAATTAAGTAATATTATTATTTTCTATTGTGTTTTATGCTGCTCCTTGGGCAGCAAGAATCAACCCAATGTGTTTCTGGGCTACAGTTTGAGGTGGGGACTATGAGGACATAAGACCGGTGTGTTAGATAAGTTGTGGAGGACCATGTATGCTATGCCCCAAATCAAAGGTGATTGATGAGCTTGTATGACTCAGCACTTTTTTATTCCCAATTCTGCCTAGGACTTAATGAGCTAATGCACCTTGTGTCTCTCATAGGGAAAATTTCTTTTTTTACCAAAACCTACACCTCTCTTTTTTTCTTTTCTTTGCCACTCCCTGCTCTTTCTCCACCATACCATTTATCTCCTCCGTCATCTCTGCCTCATCATGCCTCATAGTATCATATATTTGTATGGTACAAGCTCAGGGCTGTACAACGGGGGTAGCAACTCTGAGACTTTTCTTCCTGGCAGAGTTTAGCTGCTTCAGTCAGTTTTCTTTTTACAATCCTCTTAGCTAAAAGCACAAAACTCACTGGGTTTGCTAGTCAGTTCTGCATTAATTCTCCTAAAATCTATTAATCATTTTATCTAAAAAATTACCTAGGAAGGGAGTCCACCTTCGAACATGTATGAAGCAGAAGCCTATTATAAAATAAGTGCAGCCAGCAGGGAAATGAATTTGTTTGAGCTGCATTAGAAATTTCCATTTATGTTTTCTGCATCCTTTCAAGTTCAACCTCCCTCTATCTTATAATTATTATTCTGGAGTCTTGATCACAGAGTGTATACCCACCACAGGAAAACCGTGCCATTCTTCCTTTCAATTTTTTTTTGTTCACATGCCAAATACTGCTGTGCAGCCCTCCCAAGGGAACTCTATTTCAACTCCAGAAAGTTGTTAACATAAGGCTGAGACTGTACTGTGACCTTATTATGACAGCTTGTTGAAAACTACAAAAGACAAAGGACAGGAAAAAGTTTAGAAATTGTGTCTGTCATAGACACACATGGTCCCCACAATATGCCAACTTTGGAGATGGTGGAAGCTAAGTCCTAGTAGAAAACAAAAGCAGTCAACCATCCCTGATTCCTTTCAGCCATTTCAATCATCGGTAGCTCTCAGGAACCTAAAATAAATCTAACTTTTAAAATGCAAGTATGGCAGCTATTCAGTCAGGAAGTATCTTGTAAAAAGATATAACCTTTTGATTCAAATTATTCAACCTCTTGGATTAATTCTAAATTTTGGTATGGAATTCTCTCCATCTGGAAAGGTGGAGAAAAATTCTGTGTGACTCTACCTTATGGAATTAATTGAAGCATTCAATGGCAGTCATAGAATATTATATGGCATCATATTAAGATAACAAGGTAGAACCCAAAATAATATGTTTACATTTATCAAACCTATATAAAATATATAAATGTTATTTTAAATGGTGGAAAATTATAAGCAATCAGAATACTCAACATTGGGGAGATGATTATGCAAACTGTGGTATAGTCATCTCATGGAATGTTAATATAATTGCTAAAAATGATATGAATAAGAGTTTGTAATATCACAATGACTTATTTATAGTAAAATAAAAAATCAAGACCAAAAGTTATTTATACAATATGGTTACAATTATATAAATTAAATTCATAGAAAAAAAGAGTTTAGATCATAAGGATGGAGATTGTTTCTGTCTTCTTTTTCTTTTCCAATATTTCCATGCCTCTAAGGCATATGAATATGTTCAAGAGTTCATGGGGCATAGATTCGGTGGGTGGAGATCCCCACAATAACCAAAAGAATGTTCAATTCCCATCCTGGAGAGTTCTGCAACATTCTCTAATAGGACAGCAAGAATCCCCCAAGTGCAAGGGCAGTGCTTAGTGAAGAAAGACAGACCATTACTCCAGGCCCTTGATATTGATGATTGTACTTATGAACATTTTCTTGTGAAATTGAAACAGCCTAGCATTATATACTGCCTAAGAGTTACCTCCTGAAAGCTTCCTTGCCACTCAAACACAGCCTCTGTCTAAGCCAAACTCAGCATATCTTCCCCCTTGGAGTGGGACATGACTCCCATAGGTGAGCCTCCCTGGCACAGAGGGATTATAACCAAGTTCCAACTAGCAATGCATGTGGCAAAAGACCTTGACCAAAAGGGGGAAATGGTAAATACAAATGAGTTTATACAGCTAAGAGATTTCAAAGTGAGTCGGGAAGTCATTCCAGAGGTTAAACTTATGCAAGTCTCAACAGTATCTCATTGACTGCTACAGTAAACTGTGCCTCAAACAGTGGGACTTCTGAGGGCTCTAAAGACATCCAGAAGCTATGAACATGGCAGACAGCTCAGGAATTCAGCACCTTGTCAGTGGGTCTTACTTTGGTATTTATGCTCTCCGGTGTAACAGAGTTAGACTCATTTATAGGTTGTCTACACATGGCTTTTCGGCTTCTTTTATTTGAACCCATAATAGCACTATATTTGATAAAAATGCCCCACAGACTTAAATCTTTGGTTCTTCAATGTGCCATTCGAGCCTTAAATTTCAGCAGAATTGCAACACCTACTCTCCAGTTCATTGGACTCACCCAGGACAACTAACAAAGAGATGATGATGGACAACATCCAGCCCAAGGAACAGAGAGTGTCTTCAAGCAAGATAGTTCCACCCATCTGCCCCCATGGGATCTAAGCTCCCTTTCCAGTTAATTTTTTAGTGAGTATATAGTTTTGTTATGAAAAATTATATAATTTTGGTGAAACCATATTTGAGAACCAATTTGTCAAAATTGTTAAGGACAAAGGTGCCTCTACTCTATCATCCACCAACTCTATTCTTTGGTATGTGATAGTCAAAAGAAATTTTTGACTAGCAACAAATGAACCCAAAAATAAACAGCTATTTTAAACAACAGTAAAATTGAATGAACCAGAGATGCACATATCAACATAGGCAATTCCCAGAAGCATAATGTTAACCAAAAAAGGCAAAAAAACAAGTGGCACAAAGTACATAAATTATGACATTTTATAAAATTTAAAATATCCCCCAAAATACTATATACTATGTATGCCTACTTATGTTTGTAATAAAGAAATGCATGGAAAAGTTAGACACCAAATTCAAAATGGTGGAAACCTCTAGGTGAAGGGAGAGGTTGTATCAGGGAAGGATACATAGATTTCATCTGCTGTCTCTATATTGCATTTTATTTAAAAAGAATGAAAATAAGTAAGCTAAAATGTAAAGATTTGAAAAAGCCAGATGGTAGTAAGAAGTGTGTTTATTATATGTTATCTTTTTTTAATATGCTTGAAATATTTTGTAACAACATATAAAATAAATTACATTTTAATATATGTGGTGTGACAAAGAAAATGAATTCTAATGGGGTAAAAGGTAACAAATGTTCACAGTATGTTATACATGAAGCTATTTTTATATATCAAAGTATATTGCATATAAGAAGCTAAAAGTTGTTCTGCTTAAAATACGTGCTTAGATGGTCAGAAATGGGAAGAAATTGAAATACATTTGCACACTGATAGAGAGCTAAATAGGAAATTGAAAATTACTAAATGGAAATGGTAAGAACCTAAGGACCTGGGAGTCTAAGCAGTAACATTTTATTATACAGAAGAAGGTATAGGGCATATTCATGGGTGTGAGCTCTGTAGTATATTCATACTATCAAGGATTAAATCCCAGATGTAGCAATTATCTCTGCAAACTAAGGCAAGTTACATAGTACTCTGGGTATGTCCCCATGCTTTCATTTCCTCATCTACAAAATGGTGAGAATATGAACAATTATTTCATAAACTAAATATAAGAATAAAATGAGTTAATACATATAAAATGCTTAGAACTGTGCTTAGCTCCTTTATCATTTAGTTGTCACCTCAAAGGCCATTGCCTCAAAAAGGCCTTCACTGAAAATCCAGTCTAAATTCCCATTGACTGTCACATCACATTGCATGTTTTATCATCTTCATAACACAAACATTTTCTCATATTATCTTATTACTTATTTATTTGCTTCGTATCGCCTATCTCCCTATGGGGCAATATAAGCTCCATGAAATCAGGGCCCTTCTCTGTCTTCTTCATTACTGTATTACCAAGAACTAGGTCAGTACCTGGCAAAATCACTTATTACATAAGGAATAAAGGACATGTCTCTTGAAGTGTGGGTGCCTTGATAAACTTTAACACCTATTCTTGGACATGCTTTCAGGGGTTGTGGGAATAATATCCAGCCAGATTTGGCCAAAAGACCAACCTGGCCATGTTTCATGTCAAACCCTTCCATACTCCGTATACCAGCAGCCCCTTTCAGATAAATTTTTCCACTCACAGCCCCGACAGAGGGAAAA
Organism: Chaetophractus vellerosus; assembly: GCA_004027955.1. NCBI lineage: Eukaryota > Metazoa > Chordata > Mammalia > Cingulata > Chlamyphoridae > Chaetophractus > Chaetophractus vellerosus. The sequence continues at coordinate 5,890 of PVKH010012396.1, read as the reverse complement.
GAACAAACCAGCCATGCTGTATGTATCATGTGAACCTGGTTTCCTGCCAAAGCTGGTTTGCTTAGGGGTGAACAAATGAAGCGCCATACATTACCTGTGCTTAGTAAATTCTCAAGAGAATTCGAACCAAGACCACAGAGAGATGTCAATCAATTATGGTTCTGAAGCTAAGAGTTCATGATGTGGTGATGAAGGTGGAGGCCATATTGAGCAGTGTACATTTTGAATAAACAGAAATGAGAGATGAAGAGAATATATTCACTGGCAAAGAAGAAGTGAGAAAAACCACATGGTTCCAGAGAGATAATAAGAATAAATATATTTACTGCTTTTTGGTTTCCAACTCTACTACAATATGCAATGTGTACCTTGCCTTGAGATCATTGAGTTCTTATGCATCTCATGATAAAATTTCCCATTTTGCTAGGGTAAAAGATTGACCATTCCCTAAACCTATCTAGATCTTTTACATTATTCGATATAGTGCCAAACACATAGTGGATGGTCAACAAACACTTTTAATACATTTAAGCACTCTGAATTTCTTCCATAATTTTCTCCTTTCTCTCTCATGCCTATTTCTCTATAAGAGATGAAATTTACTTTGTTATTTTTACAACACAAAATATTTATCCAAATATCACTAGCAGATCAGTAACAATTATTACTGCAGCTATTTTAACTTTGCAAGTTTTTCCCCCAACAAAATATAATACCACCAAGAACTGACATGAATATAGTCTAAATAATTATAAGAACTTAAGTCAAAAAATCAAAAAACTTCTTTGAATATAAAGAGTAAAGAAGCCTGAAAAATTGCTTCCTTCAGAGCTGAGAAAGTAATTCTGGAAAGTCATTGTATATTTTCCAAGAAGAAAATAGAGAAAAGCAATAGGCTTTGCATAAGGATAGAAATGGAGTACCTGAGACTATTTATTTTAAAGATACAAAGTATTATGGAATAGTCAATAAAAACATAAATGCAAATTATCTGAGTTTTGCTCTGAAACATGCCAATAAAAACTTGGCTGACTGAGCATTAATTTCTATCATCCAGATGTGTGAATGTGGAAGAGAAACAATAAAATTGTTTAAAATACAAAAACGTACATGTAAATCTGGACTCTGACTTCCCAGGTGCATCAGAAGTCTTCCCTGACATAGTTATATCTGTGCTTCTCAGTTCTACATTATCCAGAGAACATAAATAAGTACTCATTCTTTAAAAAGCAACATTTTGTGTTATTATGCAGTAGAAAATGTAGGTTCTTTAAAAACTGCTAAGGGTATAGACATGCCTATAAAATCTGCCTTCTGCTTCAAAAAGTTTGTTTTTTTATAACCCACAACTTTCAAAAATATGGTACATTTGAGTGGAAGAAAATGGCATACCAACATATTATATTTGGCGAATTTTACTGACCTCCCACACCTATTTTGACTATGTTGATTAGGTACAGTGAACTGAAAGTCCAGGTCATCTGTTGCTTTTTACAAGATTCAAAAGTTTATCCTTCATCTCAAAGAGCATAGTGGGTTAAAAAAGTGATTTGTTTCATATCTCAACACTTAAGCCCCTCAAAAATATATTTAAAACATTATGGAGAAGAGGTATTAAGCAAATTCCAAGTATGATTAGCATCTAAGATTAGTAGAGTAGGAAGATTTTAAAGGTCTATCTTTAATCAAAACTTTGTCCATAAATAAAAGGGAACTTTTTGGCCTTCTAGAAGACATCCAACACAAAGAAAAGCTTTATTTAGATAAGAGTACAGTAGCAACAGCTTGCTTCAGCAAGTTTTAAAGACTTTCTTCTCTTTTCCATCAAATAACCCCTAAAGTGTCATATTCTTGTTAGTTTCCCAAGCAAAAGCAGGAAATACTCTATTAAAAATTTTATAGCTGAGTAACCAAGTCCCAAAGCACAATAAAAAATCCAGCAAAAGGAACAATAACTTTTCACACTGTTACTTTATAAAATAACTTTATTTTGGGTTATTTTAAGGCTTTCTTTAAAATAAAAATTGATATGTGACCAGCATTGACCCAAATTAGGCTCCCAGTCTTTCTCTGTTCAACTACTTCATGGATTGCCTTCAAGAGAAAAGTCAGTTATTCCTCTAAAATTTAAGACTTAATTAGATTTTTAAGAGCTTTTTTCATTGTTTCTTAAACAAAGCTATCATATATTTCCTGATGCAAATATGAATTTAATGCATTTTAAATTCCTCCAGAATATCCGTTGACAGAAGTTGTCATGAGGATAAGATTCAACAACTCAAAATAGCCTCCCAAGAAGTAAATAAAGGCCAGCACATTCATTTACATCCCCTTCTATATACTGACCTTTGCCATAAACTCATCAAATCAAATAACACAAATCTTCAATCTGATGATACTGTAAATTATAAAAAGCACTATTTAATTAATAAACACTTTTCAGGTAATTTATACACCAACAGAAGGCACACACAATTCCAGAAGTTAAAAAAAAAAAAAAGCATCAGATCCAGGAAGGAGAAACTCCTTATTCCAATTCCCAGCTTCTCTGTAGTACAAACTGACATCTGACTGATCTTCAAGTGTAGAAAAGTCACATATATAAAACAGAGGAAAACCATGGGTAGTGTCAAATACTGATTCTCTGAAAATACTACTAAAACATTTTTATATAATTTTTATTCTAACAAATATACAATTCAAATTTGTCCATTTTAACTACATTCAACAGTACAATTCAGTCAACTTTTGATAAGACAAAGCTGAATTTTTTCTTACCATGTCTGTACCAATTCTGAGGGGTAATGTATACCACAGTTCCCCTAGGAATCAGGCTGAGGCTAAGACTTTGCCTAAAATCTTGCTGTTAGCTTCTTTTCCCTGTCCTGCTTCCCCATTTCCCTACCAGTTTCTCCGGGGAGAAGTTTCTTAATAAATCATTTATATACAACTCCTAGTCCTCAGGATCTGCTTCTGGGAAAACAGACCTAGTGCAACTAAGTGCAAAATAAGTGTAAGCTATTTAGTAGCTGATATCGTCTCTTCTTCCATCAGCGTTCCCTATCTTCTGTCTCTTCATATACATTTCTCAAAGTTCACTTTAAAAATAGTCATTTTTGTATTCTAAGAGACTTTACCTCCCTACAAAATACCCTGCTAAATATCTGCAGGTACATTTTATTCTGGAGTATTTTCACTGGGGTATTTTCAGTGCTTTACTTTCTTCTGCCTCTTCAACATTTGGCCATGTTGCCAGTGAGGACAAGGCTGAGTTTGTTCCATCACCACTACCTTCCTCCTTGAAAAAAATTTCCAAGAAGGTAACTACTAAATTGATTCCAAACTGAAAAAAAGTAATCCACATCTTATAAACAATAATATCACACTATTAGGTCTCCTCTTGCTGCAGTTGCACAAAATTTGCATTTTAATCATTCAAAACCCACTATCGGGTGGTCTAGAGATGAATTCCATTTCCCCAAGCTGAGCTAATTAGCCATTTTTGACTATCCATTATATACCAGGCATTATGCTAACTTTATAGAACACAGCATTGACTATAAGATGACCCAACCTTGAAAAATTCATGCCACTAGGTCAAGGCCTGGATCTTCTATTTTTTTCAAATTGTAAAGTGCCAATCACCATGATGTGTTGAATAAATACTTGTTAAATGAATTATATCTCCTTATTTTCAAGGATGAAAATGTATCTATCCAGCTTAATTCCATGCATAATTCCTAGTAAAGGAATTATTGACATGTAACCTAACATGACATAATATCACCAGCAATGGTAGTGAGATACTAAAGTTCTCACTTCTGGTTGTCTCTCTACTAATAATTCCTTAAATGACCCTGGACAATTCATTTCCTTCTTTGAGTCTCAATTTCTTCAACTATAAAATAAAGAGATCAGACTCGATTATCCATAAGGTTCTGAAAGTTTGATTGCTCTGAACTCTCCAATTACTTAGCAATGCTTGACTGCTCATGAACTAATAGATCTTACTTCAGGGCTCTATCCAGTACTAATACAAGAGTGGAACTAGAGAATTTTAAAATGTGATAAACCTTATTTTGGAAGCAGAACATGTATGCCCCATGATTTATTCAATCTACAGTCTTAGGCATGAAAATAATATTATTTCTATAAGCATATCATTCTTAACTTTCAGTCTTTAACAAAAAGCATTTTGCAATAAGTTCTGAAAAATATTTGCCTCATATTTCTAGACAAAACTAAATTCCAATCAATGCTGTCTTTTTTCTATTCCAGTAAATTACCTCATTGCATCATTTTGAGTTATTTCTCAGAGTTTTTTTATTTTAATACACTAAGCTTAGCCCTTTTTTTCTAACCACCCTCACCTCTTTCATCACTCTCAGTAGGAGTCTTAAGACTTGTAAGAAATCAAAACAAAAGTAGCTCCTGGGAAACGGATGTGGCTCAACCAGTTGGGCACCCGCCTGCCACACGGCAGGTCCTGGGTTTGGATCCCAGTGCCTCCTAAAGAAGATAAGCAGATGCCCACACCCACCGCAACAAGCTAGATGCTGCACCACACCACAATGAGCAGACACCTAAATGAGCAGATTCCACAAGCCAGCAGATGCTGCAGCCTGCAGGGAGTGGATCTGGCTCAGGCCAGTGGGCACTCACCTCCCATGTGGGAGGTCCTGGGTTCGGTTCCCAGTGCCTCCTGGAGAAGGAAAGCAAACAATGAGCAGATAGATGCGAGAACCATCTGGGGAAGGGGGGGCATGAGTAAAAAATAAAGTGAAAAAAAAAGTTGCTCCTGTTCCAAAAATTAGTATAAAACCTCGATATAGAAAATGAGATTAACCTGCATTTATTTTGATATAAATAATTTATTTGGTCACTCAGAGACAGTTATAGGTATGTAGCTGAATATTCATTTTTTTCCAATTATTTATCAGAAAATGAATTTCATTTCATTCTAAATATAAATTCATATGTAGGAATTTTATGTCCCTCATCTCTCTTATTTTCTTCATCCTTGAAGATATTCCTCCCCACAAAGCCTCGCTCTAACAGAAAGAAGGAGCATCTTCTCGCCACCAGAACTAATCTCTGGATCATTTGTTCACTGTTTCAACATTTAATGGACACCTCTCATACGTGGCCTAATAGTAGACAATGAGCATAGAGGTGAAGAAGACAGGGAAGATTTCCCAGAAAAGGTGTTAAATTGCATTTTGAAAAATGAGTGAAGTTAGAAAAAAGAGGATGGAAGCTCAAAGATGAGAAAACACAATACATTCAAGGATCTGCCAGGGACCCTGGATGGCTGGGGCACGGGGTCTTCCACAAAGCACAGCAAAACTTACCAGATAGCAATGGAATGCAGGTGATGGCACAAGTCACTACTTTTCTCTTCCCAAGCTGGCCCTGCTAGACAGCTATTTAGTCTCTGATGAAAGAAAATAAAATATCTTTTTTTAAAAAAACGTTAACCATCAACCATTTCTTCATTTTCTTTCTTCTCAAGTTTTAAATTTATCAACCAATCTCATAATTTCTACCAACAGCTTTTGTAACTCTTTGAGCCCTATTTTAGGTGACGTGGGGTAAGCAGGAACCACTTGTAAATCAGGCCCAAGGTCAAGTCTACATTAAAATTCTGGCATTCATCATTGAAGGATTTAGAAAGACTAACAGCCAAAATAAAGAGAGGAAAAAATGGCTTCAAACCCAAATATCACAATCAGGTGTGAGTGTTTGTTGGTTCCTGTTAAATCCCTCATAATCATCTCAACAAGAAACTATCCTATAAATTGAAGAAAGTAAGAATTGTTGTTGTGTACTCTCTGTAAAGTAAACAAACAAAAAGTACATTTGACAGAAGAAAAGGTGAAAGAAAATTGCT
>PVKH010012395.1:0-17298 GCA_004027955.1 Chaetophractus vellerosus | reverse complement strand
CTCAGCAGGATCTCTTTGACTACCAAAGGAAATACTACCCCAAACAGCAGCTCCTGAGGGCTCTGGAGACATCCAGACCCTATAGGCAGGGCAGACAGCTCAGGAGTTTGGTGCCCTGCCAGTGGGCCCTACATTGGAATTTATGCTCCCCAGAGTGACAGAGTTGGACTCAGTTGTGGTTTCCCTACACATGGCTCTTCTGTCCTTCTATTTGAACTTATAATTAGTACTAGAGTAGGTAGATGTACATCCAAGAGATTTAAATCTTTGGGCTGCCCATGTGCCAGCTGGGCCCTGAGTCTCAATGGAACTGCAACACCTACTCTCCAGTTTATTGGTCTCACCCAGGACAACTAACATGGAGGTGATGATGGACAACTACCAAATCAAGGAACTGAGAGAGTCTACAATTGAAGCTAGAGAGTCCCATCCATCGGCCCCTGGATTGCAGCCCCCTCTCTGTTAGAGGTGGAGTAGACATCAACATCCCAGAATCCTCAGGATTGCGGGATGAACTATGGACTAGAGTAGACTTACTGGTATTCTACTATAGGCTTATTGTGATTCTAGCAATGGAGGAAATTATATCATTGATGTGGAAACAGTGGCCACTGGAGCTTCTGAGGTCAGGGAGAGGGAAAATCAGATATAATACAGGGGCATTTTAGGGAATTGGGAGTTGTCCTGAATGACATTGCAACGACAGATACAGGCCATTATAAATCTTGCCATAACCTACAGAATTGCATGGGAGAGAGTGTAAACTACAATGTAAACTTTAATCCACACTTAGTGGCAATGCTCTAAAATGTATTCATCAATTGCAATGAATGTACCTCACTAACAAAGGATGCTGCTAATGTGGGAAAATGTGGGAGGTGTGGGGAGCGGGGCATATGGGAATCCCCTATATTTTTTATGTGACATTTGTATTATCTAAGTACCATTTTGCTTTTAAATTTAGTATTTTTAGTTTTTTGCTACATATATAAGGACAGTCTAGATTTAATCAATATTTTCATGTTCCTACAGAAAAGCAAAAGAATAGAATAATTTACTCAAATGATCTCCATTCATCTCATTCATCTTTTATACTGTTTACCAGTGCTTTTTTTTTTTTAGCTTTAACAAAGAATTCTTTATTTTGTCCAAAACAGCACCACAAAAACATCTCCAACAATACATACACCTATATATAAAATATTTTTCCTTTGTAAGGCAGCTAGCCAGTATGTGCAGGAGACAGTACTGTGATGGGGCAAGAGGAAAACTGGTTTGGGCAGTGTACTAGTCATCCAGGCACTAACAGTCAAAGAGCAGATGAACATCAAGTTAATCTGAAAAGCAGTATTAAAGAGAGTTCCTATGAAGCTGGGATTTAGACTCCTTCCACTGCAGCCTGCAGGCCTGGTCCTTTTGTGCACAGACTGACTCTTCTCAATGACGGTTCTTTGCCTTCTTTTATAGATGAAAGAAAGACTTGGCGGAGTGGTACTATAAAGGTACAAGGACAGTCTATCCCAACACCAATTTCTCACCAAAACAAATCATAGTAGAAATGACAAAGCTTAAAAGAGTATGTTGGATTACAGAAGTATTTACTCTAATAATTTTTAAGAAAACTATATCATAAATACTTCCCCAAATCACAGGATTTACAAAATATTGTACAATGTCCTGAGTATAGACAGAAGGAAGCATCTACTCAGGCCACTTGCCAAATTCTGTTTAGAAATTTGTTTCTTGTTTATCAGTCTCTTAGTTCTAATATTGGAATTAGATGTTTGTTTTATTTATTTATAATACATTAGGTTTAGAGTCAGCTATTTTAAAAATGATTTTCTTATTTGTGTTTGCATGTATGCTGTGTATGTTTTCTTTACCAACATTGCTTTATGTTAATACTTGCAAAGAACCGACTTTTGTATTTGTTAATTTTTTATTTAATTAATATTTATTCTAATAATTTCTTTTCCCTTCCTTCTACTCTTCTACTTTTATAACAAATGCATTGTGCTTTTAAGCACTGCTTTATGTGTATCCCCCAAAGTTTGATATTGTATTTTGAAAGAATTGTTCAAATGAAAGTTGTGGATTTTCTGGATAATATTTTTTAGCTCTTCACAAAACTGACTGGCCAAAAAAGTATAATTTAAAGTTACATTATTATTATTGTGCAGTCAAATATAGTTTCATACATTTAGACTTTTATTTCTGTTTTGAGAATTCTTGATTTTATGGGAAACTATTTTCAAATAAGAGAGAAATAAATACATGCAAATACACTATGTCTAAACCTACACTTGACCCCCTGAGTTTGCAGAAACACGGAGAGATGAACGAATTCCGTTCTCATGATAGGCCTGCGTCGCACACAGGGCCCTGGTGCCCTCGGGGCTTCTGCTGCCAGTTTCCATTGCCGAAGCTGCCATCCTGGGATTCCGGCGGCAGGGTCCCTGGAACCTCACTGACTCCAGTGATTTTCTCATCAGCGTCTCTTAGTGTTTTGTGTATGAAATCTTAATGCCTCTGCTCAAACTTCTTTTATACCCAAATCCCAAATTTAACATAATCATTCTGTATCATTCCATGTCTGCTGATTAGAGGGAAGTGCTGACATACATTTCTTTATGAGTATCAGACACAGTACTGAGTGAAGAGCATGCATTTTTGTTATTATGTGTGTGGCATGAGTCTTAAGTCATTTTAATAATTTAAACAGCTATATCACTAAAATTTATATCTTGTGCAGAGGTATTTCTTTAAAACTTCATTTCTTCTTACAGCTGCATAATATTCCATCATGCCAATAGACCACAGCTTGTTTATCCATTCGTCTGCTGATGGACACCTGGGCTGTAAAGCATATGACAACGTGGATGGACCTGGAGGACCTTATGTTGAGCAAAGCAGCCAGATACAAAAGGACAAATACTGCATGATTGCGTTACTAGGAACAAAATATTTTGTGCAACATATTATTTGATTAAAACATTTTATATGTATCCAGTACATTTAATTGAGAAACGTATGTATTTATTCATCTGTGTTTACTTTTTAGTTTTTAATTGTTTATATTTTCAATTAATAAATGTATAAAATAAAGTTAAAGAAATAAAATAACAAAACAAAAAGTATATCTTTCAAATCATACTTCTTGTACAGTTGATGCTGTTTTAAAATCACCTGTTTGCATTTTAAAAATGCAAATGACATTTGCAAGCACGAAGTTTTCCCTTAAGTTTATCCCCAAAACTCATTTAAGAGAAAAAAACAAATGTGAAAACACATGATACATTTTCTTATTTAGTATGAATACTCATATTTTGCTACAGAAATAATAATGTGTTCAGTGATGTGATGTTATACCATATACTCCACTGGTATTACAAATATATGGCCTATACTCAGTACTACTATATTATAAAACTGAGCATTCATAATTCTGAAACGTATTTGGTCCTAGGGTTTCTGATTCATTAACTGTGACCCACACTGACATTTCTTCTTTCAAAGTGCCAATTCTATTTTCTATCCATGCAAATTTTGGCGAATTGTTTGATTTTTACATGATTTAAATCTCATCAACTGTAAAAATAGGATAGCAATGGTTCTTACATCGCAAAGTTGTTTCGAGGAGAAATGAAATAACCCATATAAGGTATTTAAAAGAAGTTATGGCATATAGAAAGTTTCTATCACATTCTCTTATTATTCTGATTTTATGCTTGCTGCTCTTTCTCCGTTTTCTTACCCTCCTCCCCTTGACTGTTCTGTGCTACATCTTATAAACTAAACCTATTCTATCAAGGGTTTATTGTTTTGCTCTGTTAATGAGTTCTAAATTACATCAGTACTATTTCATGGCCCGATATACATGTTCACACTTGAAGCAAATCATTACGAATTCTAACTTCCTTCCATTAACACATTTTATAATTTCCCACTAATCAAGTTGGTATTTGGTCAAGTAGCTAAGAAATTGTAAAAATGGGGAGGATTATATGCTGATTTTTAAATTTAATTCATTTATTTCCAACTGTCAGTTTCAATCAACATTTTTAACACATCACATTCAATATTTTAGGAATGTTTAAATATGTAATATTTGTAAGATTTCACTTAACTTATAACTGAAGAAACAAAAGAACAATGACAATAAGGAGATAATATATTTTGTATTTCCTTCAATAATTCTGTAACCAAAAATAAAAAGGGAAGTTTTATATATGGCTTGGCATAGGGTCACAGAATTCTGGTGGCAGCTGAACAACTTCAGAGATTTTGGTTACTGAAAACTCCAAAAGATAAAAGCATGCTAGATGGGACTTCCAGGAAGATGGCATTGGAGTAGGTAGTTAGATCTAAAACCTCTCATAAAAACAATGGAGGAAGGACAAAACATTGCCCAAGGAAGATGCTTTGGGGATCTGCAGACCAGGAGAATGCTGCACATTCTCCAGGAGGGTGAGGGACAGAGAGACAAAGAAGTCAAAGTGAAAACCGTGAGTTACTAGTCCCCATGGTTGGGAATGGCACACATACCCCACCCTCAAAGGAACATCTTAGATAAAACCTGTGGCTCCCCACAGCCAACTGAGAAGGGAACAGACTTCTTCATGCCCTGGAAGAGGGAGGGTGCAGTAAAGGGTGGGGAGTGGTTTCTCTTAAGTGAGTTTGGGCAGCAAAGCCTGCTTTGATTTCTTGGCTCTGGCCACACCAGAATCATGGGCAAGTTGAGACTGAAAGTGCCACCTCTGTGGAAAGATCTTCTGACAAGTGCCATCTCACTGGCTGGCTGGGAAACTGCAAAGAGAAAAAATGCTTTTTGGAGTCTTTCATTCCAGACCCTTTCCATCAGATCTGTACCCATTAGTGGGCCCCTGGCCCTATTTTGATAACTTATGTTGGGCAGTTTTAAAGACAGAATAAGTTGAACCTAAAAACCAAAGAACCATGAAACAAAACCACAGGACAATAGCAAGAAATTAACTGTCAGAGTAAATTCATAACATAATCATATGCTTACACATCAGCTAAAAATTACAATCCATACTAAGATACAGGGAACTATTGTGCAGCCAAGGGAACAAACCAAAAATCCTGATGAGACACAGGATTTAAGACAACTAATCACTGTTAATCACACAAATCTCCTAAATTAATTCAAAGAGTTGAAGAAAAAATATGACTTAAGAGATAATGGATATTAAGCAGAAACTGGGCAAGCATAAAGAACAATTTGAAAGCCCCAAAAAGAAAAGTTACAGAGCTTATGGGAATGAAAGACACAATGGTTAAAAATATATTAGAGGCATATAACAGCCAATTTGAAGGGCCAGAAGAATAAATAAATGAAATTGAGAAGAGAAAATCTGAACTTGAAAAGACAAGAGAACAGACAGAAAACTGAATGGAAAAAATTAAACAGGATCTCAGGAAATTGAATGACAACATGAAATGCATAAACATACATGTTATTGGTGACCCAGAAGGAAAGAGAAAGGAAAAAGGAGCAGAAAGAATATTTGAGGAAATAATAACCCAAAACTTTCAAACCCTTATAAAAGATATAAATATCAATATCTAAGAAGGAAAACACACCCTAAACAGAATAAATCAGAATATACATACCCTGAGACACCTATTATTCAGAATGACAAATACCAGAGATAAAGATAGGATTCTGAAAGCAGCAAGAGAAAAGCAAAACATCACATAGAAGGGAAGCTCAATAAGACCAAGTGCCAATGTTTCATTAGAAACCATGGAGGTGAGAAGAAAGTGCTATGATGTATTTAATGTACTGAAAAAGAAAACCTGCCAGCGAAGAAGTCTTTATCCAGAATAACTGTCCTTCAAAAAATGAGGGTGAGTTTAAAATCTTCAAAGACAAACAGAAACTGAGAGAGTATGTTACCAAAAGACCAGATTTACAAGAGTTAATAAAGGGTGCTACAGCCTGAAAGGAAAAGACAAGGGAGAGAGACTTGGAGAAGAATGTAGAAATGAAGACTATTAGGAAGGGTAAATTAAAGTGTAAAAAGACAGATAATAGTAAGATATGACAATAGAAAGCTAAAGGATAAAATGGATGAAGTAAGTAATGCCTTCATAGTAATAACATTGAACATTAATGGATTGAACTCCCCAATCAAAAGACATAGACTGACAGAAAGGATTAAAAAAAGAGCCATCTATATGTTGTCTACAAGACACTCACTTCACATGTAAGAACACAGCCAGGTTGAAAGTGAATGGTTGAAAAAGAAGTTCCATGTAAATAGTAATCAAAAACAGATCTGGAGTAGTGATAGTAATATTTGACAAAATATTAAAAGCAAAACTGTTATAAGAGATGGAGAAGGTCATTATATATTAATAAAAGAGTCAATTCACCAAGAAGAAATAACTATAATAAATATTTATGCACCTAACCTGGGTGCCCCAAGATGCATGAAGCACACACTGGCAAAACTGAAGGGAGAAATAGATGTCTCTAAAATAATAGTTGGAGACTTCAATACACTATTCTCAGTATTGGAAAGAATATCTGAACAGAGGAAAAATAAGGAAAATGATAGCTAGAATAAGATGATAAATGAGCTAGACCTAACAGTCATTTACAGAGCAATAAAATCCAAACAGCAAGATATACTTTCTTTTCAAATTCTCATGGATCCTTCTCCTGATAGACCATTTGATGGGTCACAAGACAGTGACCCATCAAAAAATAAATTAAAAAAGATTGAAATTATGCAAAATACTTTCTCTGATCATAATGGAATGATGCTGGAAATCAATAGTGGATAGAAAAAGGGAAAATTCATAAATATATGGAGATTAAACAACAAACTCTTAAATAACCAGTGAGTCAAAGAAGAAATTGCAAGAGAAATCAGTAAATATCTTGAGATGAATAAAAATGAGAACAGAACATATCAAAACCTATGGGATGCAGCAAAATAGTGCTGAGAGGGAAATTTACAGCATTTAATGCTTACATTAAAGAAGAAGAAAGAGCTGAAATTGAAGTCTTAACTCCACACCTGTTGGAACTAGAAAAAGAACCTAGCCAAAGGATAGAAACAATAAAGATCAAAGCAGAAATAAATTAAATTGAGAATAAAAAAACAAGAGAGAGAATCAACAAAACCAAACATTGGTCTTTCTATAAGATCAAAAAAATTGACAAACCCTTACCTAGACTGACAAAGAAAAATAAAGAGAAGATGCAAATGAATGAAATCAACAATGAGATTGAGGATATTACCCTTGACCCTGCAGTAATAAGAGGATATTATGAACAACTGAATACCAACAAACTAGACAACGTACATGAAATGGACAAATTCCTAGAAAACTACACTGATCCCAGAAGAAATAGAAGACCTCAATAAACCAATCACAAGTAAAGAGATTGAAACAGCCATCTAAATTCTCCCCAAAATGAAGAGTTCAGGACCAGGTGACTTCACAGGTGAATTTTACCAATCATCTAAAGATGAACTAATACTGATCTTCCTCAAGCTCTTAAAAAAAATTGAATAGGAAGGAATGCTTATCAACCTCATTCTATGAAGCCACCATCACCCTAATAGCAAAAACTGATAAAGATACAACAAAAAATGAAAATTACAGGCCAACTTCTCTAATGAGTATAGATGTAAAAATCCTCAACAAAATACTTGCAAAATAAATCAAAAAGCACATTAAAACTATTATATACCATGTTCAAGTGGTTTTTATTCCAGGTAGGTAAGGGTGGTTCAACACAAGAAAATCAATTAGTGTAACAAACCACATTAGTAAATTGAAGAAGAAAAACCACATTATCCTCTTGATTGATGCAGAAAAGACATTTGACAAAATACAACAACCTTTCTTGATTAAAAAAAACACTCCAAAAGATTGGAATAGAAGGAAGCTTTCTCAATATGATATAGCATATAGATGAAAAACCCACAGATAGCATTGTACTCGATGGTGAAAGAGCACTTTCCCACTGAGATTGGGAACAAGACAAGGGTTCTCACTATCATGACTGTTAATCAATATTGTGCTAGAAGTCCTAGCTAAAGCTATTAGGCACGATGAAGAAATTAAAGGCACTCATAGAAAGGAAGAAGTAAAATTTTCACTATTTGCTGATGATAGAATCCTATATCTAGATAATCCCAAAAAATCCATAGCAAAGTTACCCAATCTAATAGCAAATTCAGCAAATTAGTGGGATACAAGGTTAATATGCAAAAATCAGAAGCATTTATACACACTGCTGATGAGCAATATGAGGAGGAAGTCAGAAAAATTCATTTATAACAGCAAGTAAACTAATAAAATATTTTGAATAAACTTAATGACATAAAGGACTTGTATTCAGAAAACTACAAAGCATTGCTAAAAGAAACCAAAGAGCTAAATTAATGGAAGGGCATTCTTTTTTCATGTATTGGAAGACTAAATATGGTAAATATGGCAATTCAACCCAAACTGATTTACAGATATAATGCAATCCCAGTCAAAATACCAACTGCCCTTTTTTACAGAAATGGAAAAGCCAATGATCTAATTTATGTGGAATGACAAGGGGTCCTGAGTAGCCGAAATGTCTTATAAACAGAAGAACAAAGTTGGAGGACTCTCACTTGCTCACTTTAATTCATATAACTTAGCTACAGTGGTAAAAACAGCATGGTACTGGCAGAATGATAGACATATTGACAAATGGAACCCAAATTAAGAACTCAGAAATAGATCCTCACATCTGTAGTCAAGAGATTTTTGAGAAGGCTGTCAAGTCCACCCAGCTGAGCCAGAACAGTCTATTCAACAAATGGTGCTGGGACAACTGGATATCCATATCCAAAAGAAAGAAAGAGGAACCCTATCTTACACCTTAAGAAGAATTAATCAAAATAGATCAAGGACTTCAATATTGATGCTACAACCATAAAACTCCTAGAAGAAAATATAGGGAAGCACCTTCAAGATCTCATGGTAGCGGTAGTTTCTTAAACCTTACACCCAAAGCACAGGCAACAAAATGAAAAATATATAAATGGGACCTCCTCAAAATGAAATAATTTTGTTCTTCAAAAGACTTCATCAAGACAATAGAAAGGCAGCCTGCTCAATGGGAGAAAATATTTGGAAACCATATACCTGATAAGGGTTTGATATCCATATTACATATAAAGATCACACAGCTCAACAATAAAAAGAAAAAAGTACCTAAATAAATAAAAGGCAAAAGACTTGAATAGACATTTTTTCCAAAGAGAGGATACATACGTCAAAAAGTACGTGAAAAAAATGTTCAACATCACTAGCTATTCGGGACATGCTGATCAAAACTACAATGAACTATCATTTCACACCTTATAGAATGGCCATTTGAAAAAAACAGAAAATTACAAGTGCTGGAGAGGATGTGGAGTAATGGGCACACAGCTTCACTGTTGGTGGGAATGAAGAATAGTGCAGCTGCTGTGGAAGACAGTTTGGGGTTACCTCAGGAAGCTAAATGTAGAACTGCCATATGACCCAGCAATCCCATTACTAGGAATATATTCAGAAGAACTGAAAGCAAGAATGTGAACTGACATTTGCACAATGATGTTCATAGCAACATTATTCAAAATTGCTAAAATATGGAACCAGCCCAAGTGTCCATTAACTGATGAATGAACAAACAAAATGCAGTATATCCACACAATGAAATACTATTCAACCATAAGACGAAAAGAAACCAGTATGTATATGACAACATAGGTGAAACTTGTGGACATTGTGTTGAGTGAAATAAGCCAGACACAAAAGGACAAATATTGTGTGGTATCACTAATATGAACTAAATATGATGAGCAAACTCATGGAGGTAAACTCCAGATTATATGTTACTAGTAAATAGAATGTTGGTTGAGAATGGGAGCTGATACTTATGTATGTAGAATTTTTAATAAGGTTTATTGTAAAAGTGAGGAAATGAATAGAGTTGGTCTTAACACATAGCAAGTGTAACAAACACTGCTGATGTATAAATGTGATTGTGGCTGAAAGGGGTATTCTGTGGATGTAAATGTCAGTTGAAAGGAAGTTGGACAATTATCTAGGGAATGTATAACAGTGATTTGGTGGTGATGAAGATTAGTGTTAATAGCATAAATAGAAGGATGTTCTCTTACAAAGTGTTAAGAATATGGTGATACACAGGAAAGACACAACTAATAAAACTTATGGATGATAGTTAACAGTAATATTGTGCTATTTTCCAGCAATGGTAAGAAGATATTATTTCAATTCTAAGGGACAACAATAGTGGTTATACGGGGGTATCAGAGTTTTCCTTTTGGAGTTATGAAAATGCTCTAAAATTGACTGAGATATTGACAGCACAACTCTGTGATGAAAATGAGAGCCTCTGTGGGTAAACTTAGAGTGGATTGTACATGGGACTGTGTAACACATGAATTCTGTGGTGGATGATGGACTGTAGTTAGAACAAATATAAGAATTTTCTCTCATGAACTATAACAAATATATAATGCTAATACTGGGTGTTAATAATTGGGTGGGTTGGGAGATTAATATACCAAATATAAGATATAGGCTATAGTTAGTAAAAATATTTTGACAATGCTCTTTCATAATTTGTTGGGAAACAAATGTTTCATCACAATGCAAGGTATTGGTGGTGGGCTGATTTATGGGAGCCCTGTATGGTGATATGCATGTTTTTATTGTAAGTTCACAATTATTACTGTACACTGACGGTTTATATATGTTCATGTATGAATGTTATACCTCAATAATTTTTTTAAATTAAAAAAAAGAAAATACCTATTCAACAAACTATATGGATAAATACAGGTATTAAGGGCTTTAAAAAAAAGCACACTAGGGAAAAACCCTTATATCAATTCATAAAACAGTAGCTTTGATAGAAATATCAAAATGTGATTCTTTCCAATTGTCTAGGGGAACATTTAACATGCATTGATAGAATTTACAAGGGCCAAATAATAACTAAACTCAAAAAATTATGGTAATGTTCTCTATAATCATAAAGATTAGTACCAGGACAAATAGATGAGAAAGCAATTTGTCTTTCGGAGAGATTAGATATTACACTTAAAGATTCTTAATATTAATATTATGCAAGTGAATAATCATAGAAAAATCATAGAAAGATGGAGAAAGGTAATTAACGGAGAAAAAAAAACAGAATCCCTATTTGTAATTCTAGTCACTACGGATTTTTTGAAAAAGGCGCTGAAAAGGATAATTAAGAAGAGAAGAGAGTGTGTGATGATATGATATTGGACTCTCATTGAACTGATTTTCTTCAAGCATTCTCTTTTCCTAGGTGGAGAATTCCTTAAAAAGAAATAGTCTTCCTTTGTATGATAAACCTCCCTAAAGAAACATCAGCTTTATACAACAGCCTCTTTGGAATTTATGCTTCTCAGTTCCATTTGCTGCAACTTGAACTGAATCCCTGTTGAAGGAGTTTTATGTAAAAATTACATCATCTTTATGTAGTAGACTGTTAGATTTAGTTGCTACTTGAAAAGTGAGGCCGCTAGACACATGCTGGGGAAAGGACCAGATATATAATTTCCAGGGCCCAGTGAAAAATTAAAATGCATGGCATCTTGATTAAAAAATATATATATGAATTTCAGGATAGAGACAGCAAAGTATTAAACTAAGCTCAAGGGCCCTTGGAGGACAGAGCCTTGCATGACCACACAGATTGCATGCTCATCCCTGGCCAGGAGCCAAAATACTCCTCGACCTCAGGAGTGCATTTGAGGACATGCATATCTGTGCCAATCAATGGAGTAGTCCCCAGCTACGTGTGACTACCGAGCACTTTAAATGAGGCTGGCGCAACTAGGAATTTACCGTTTAATTTAATTTTAATCTTAATTTAGAAACTGAAGCAGTATAAAATATGTTTGTTCTTTTTAACCCCGTTTTATTGCTTTGATAGGACTATATTTCACTTTAAATATTGAAAATCTAATGCCTGAATTAAAAGATGATATAAGTCAAAATACATAAGAAAGTTCAATGACATGAAATCGAGAAGGTAAAATTTCTCAATACATGTTCTATATTAATCACATGTGGAGAGGACAATATTTTGCACATATTGGGTTAAATAAAATATATTATTAATATTAATATCACCTCTTTGTTAAATTCTTTTTTAAATTAAAAAATTTTCAAATATACTCTTTCCCTTCTTCCCTGCCCATATCTCCCACTCCCCCTTCCCCAGTAACCTGTAATTTGCTAGCTATCTTTCTGAATTCGTTACTTTTTGTCATCGTGTATAAGTGATACATGATTTTTGTCCTCATGAGCCTTACTTATTTCACTGAGCATAATGTTTTCAAGTTTCTTCCGTGGTGCAGAATGTTTCTTAACTTCATTTTTCTATGGTTTTACAACACCACATATTTTAATAAAGAGATTTTTTTCTACTAGTCCATGTTAATACTTTAAAATGTTTCAAGCAAAGCATACTTTAATAACTATTATAAGCTTAATTGCATGTATGTATCACATTTTGTTTATCCATTCATTTGTTGATGGACTCTTGAGTTGATTCCAGCTTTTGGCTATTATGACCAATGCTGCCCTAAACCACTGGTATATAAGTATCTGTTTGCAACCCTGTTTTCACTCTATTTGTGTATATAACTAAAAGTACCTAGAAGTGGGGTTGCCAGGTCAGATGGTAATTACATATTTATCTTTTTGAGAAACTGCCATTTTGCTTTCTAAAATGATTACTCATTTTACATTCCCACCAATGATGCACTGGAGTTCCAATTTCTCTATATCCTCTCCAACACTTGTTACTTTCTGTCTTTTTAAATAATAGGCATCTTGTGGGTGTGAATTGGAAACTCACTTTGATTTTAATTTGCATTTTCCTAATGGCTAATGATCTTGAGCATCTTTTTGTGTGTTTATTGGCTATTTGTATATCTTCTTTGGATAAATGTCTATTCAAGTCTTTCACCCATTTTTAAATTGGGTTTGTCTTTTTGTTATTGCATTGATCAATTCTATATAATTTCTGGATATTAAGCTCTTATTCATTATATGATTTGCAACTATTTTCTCCCAATTCATAAAGATTTGCCTCTAAGTTATCTTTTATGAGTTTTATAATTTTAGTTCTTATATTTAGGACTTTGATCCATTTTGAGTTGATTTTTGTATATAATGTGAGGTAGGAGTCTAATTACAGACATTGGCATGTGGATATCCACTTTTCTCCACACCATATGTTGAAGAAAATATTCTTTCCCTGCTACATGTACTCAGCATCCTTGTCAAAAATCAATCTGCGATAGATATGTGTGTCTTCTTTTGGACTTACAATTCTGTTCACTGATCTATTTGTCTATCTTTGTACCATTACCACTCTTTTTTGATTACTGTCATTTTGTAATACTGTTTGAAATTGGGAAGTGTGAGTCTTCCACCCTGTTCATCTTTTTCAAGATTGTTTTGACTATTCCAGGTCCCTTGCAGTTCCATATAAATTGAGGATCACTTTTTCCATTTCTGCAAAAAATGCTGCTGAAATTTTAGTAGGTATATCATTTGGGTAACAGTTAACACATTATCGATGTTACCTCTTCCAATCCATGAGCATGGGATGTCTTAGTATTTAATTAGGTCCTTGCAAATTTGATATTATTTTATAGTTTTCAATATACAAGTCTTTAGTATTCTTAGTTAAATTTATTCCTAGATATTTTATTCTTTTAGATCAGGTATTCATAACCTTTTTTGTTCCATGGATGCCTGTGCCAGTCAGGTTAAAAGCACAGACCCCTTACTAAGTCCACACTATACTGTGTATTATTTAATAAATATATCACGCCTGCACCAACATGTACCCACAAGAATAATGTTTATTTGAATTTCAATTCAAGCCCAGTTTTAGATATTATTATAAAGGGAAATGATTTCTTATTTTCCTTTTCAGATTGTTCATTGCTGGTGTTTAGGGATGTAATTTTTGCATGTATGTGTTGATTCTTGTACTCTGCCATGTTTCTGAATTCATTTATTAGTCCTAATAATTTTCTTGTGGATTCCTTTGGAAGATACGATCATGTCATATGCAAATAGAGACAGTTTTGCTTCGACCTTCCCATTTTATCTTTTATTTCTTTTTCTTGCTGAATTCCTCATGCCAGAACTTCTAACAAAATATGGAAGAGCAGTGGTGAATTAAGACAAGTGGGCATCCATGTCTTTTTCCTAATCTTAGAGGGAAAGTTTTCAGTCTTTAATATTGAGTATGATGTTGGTTGTAGGTTTTACATAAATGCCCTTTATCATGTTGAAAAACTTCTCTTCCTACATTTCTGAATTTTTTTAATTATGAAGGGGTGCTGTGTTTGGTTGAATGCTTTTTAAGCAACTATTGACATAATCATGTATTTTTTCCTTAATCCTGTTTATATAGTGTGTTAGAATGATTGATTATTATATGTTGAAGAAGACTTGCATTGCATTTCTGGAATGAATCCCACTTAACATGCTTTTGGATTTGTTTTGCTAGTATTTTTAAGGATTTTGCAACTCTATTCATAAGAGAAAATGGTCTATAATTTTCTTTTCTTGTGATGCCTTTTGATCTCTGTACTTGTTTACTTTGCTCTTGTTTTTTCTATTTCCTCAAGATGTAAAGTAAGGCTATTAATCAAAGATCTTTATGTGTTTTAATACAGACATTAATAGGTACACATTTACCCTGAGCATTGCTTTTACTGCATCCCAAAGTTTGGTATTTTGAGTTTTTTTTTGTTTTTGTTTTAATTTTTTTAAAATATTTATTTATTTTATTACATATCTCCCCTCCCCCCCGCTGTGGCGATGTGCCAAGACCGGTCACCGTGCAGGCGCGGCTTTCCCCGCTTGTGGGCGGCTTCTGCTTCCATTCATAGCCAGCTCTGCTTCAGTTTGCGGGTGGCTGACTGCGCTCCATTCGCGGGCAACCTGCCCTGCCCGTGGCGGCTTTTGCCCTGTCCGTGGCAGCTTTTTGCTTTGCCCACGGCGGCTCTGGCCCACCCACGGCAGCTTGCCCTTCTCAAGGCGGTCTGCCCGCTAGGAGAGGTCCCCGGGAACCGAACCCGGGGCCTCCCACGTGGTATGCTGGCACCCTATCCACTGGGCTATCGAGCCGGCCCCTATTTTGAGTTTTTGTTTTTGTCTTTATTTTCTAATTCTTCTTTTAATTTTTAAACAAAGTAGAGTAGATATAGTTGGTTTATAGTATTGTTGAGGTCCTCGACTTCCTTATTGATCTTCTGTTTAGACATTCTACTCAGTATTGAAAGGAGTACATTGAAATCTCCATACATTAATGTACCATTGTCTATTTCTTTCTTCAATTTTGTCAGTGTTGGCTTCATGAATTTTGACACTCTGCTGTTTGGTGTATATTTATTATGACTGTTAAAACTTCTTGTTGAATTGAACCTTTTATAGTTAGATAGTGTCTCTTGTAACAGTTTTTTAACTTTGTCTTGCTATTAATATAGCCACCCCTTCTCTTTTTTATTACTATTGGCATAAAATATTTTTCCATCCTTTCACTTTCAAATTTATTTGTACCTATGGTTCTAATACAGGTCTCTTGTAAACCGCATATAGTTGGGTCATGTTTATTTATCCATTCTGCCAGTCTCTGCCTTTGATTGGAAAGTTTAATCCATTCACATTTAAGGAAATTACCAATAAGGCAAGATTTACTTCTGCTACTATGCTAATTGTTTTTTATGTCATAACTTTTTTGCCTACTTTTCCTCCATTACTGCCTTCCTTTTCAGGATGACCTTTTATAATGAGCCATTCCAAGTCACTTATCTTTTCTTTTGTGTAGACAATTTCTTTATGGTTACCATGGGGATCACATTTAGCATACTAAATCTATTAAAATTTAGTTTGTGTTGATTCCAATTTCACTTCAATAGCCTACACATACACAGTACCTTCATCCCTCCATCCCTCCATTTTATGTTGGTTTTGTCACAAATTACGCCTTTATGCATTGTGATCTCAGTAACAAATATTTATGCTGTGTTTATGCATGTGAATGTTAAGCCTTATGAGAAGTAAAACACAGCTTTACAAATGAAAGATGATATAATATTGGTTTTATATTTATCCATGTTGCTACTAATACTGGAGATCTTTATTTCTTTATCCAGCATTGAGACACTTTCTAGTGTTATCTCTGTTCAAGGTGGAGGACTCCTGATGGGCAGCCTGGGGGTAATGAACTCCTGCAGTTTTTATTTGTCTGGAAGTATCTTAATTTCACTCTTATTTTTGAAGCACAAATTTGCCAGGTATATTATTCTTGGGTTACTGTGTTTTTTTTTTTTCCTTTCTTGCAGCACTTAAATATGTCTCCCTACTGCCTTCTGGCCACCATGGTTTGTACTGAGAAATTGGGTGTTAAACTTATTAAAGATCCTTTGTAGGTGGCACATGGCTTCCCTCTTGTTGTTTTTAACATTCTCTCTTTGTCCTTAGCATACGTTAGTTGATCATAATATGTCTCTTTGTAGGTCTGTTTGGGCTAATCTTGCAAGGCATTTGTCAAGCATCTAGGATTTGTATAGTTATATCTTTCATCAGATTTGGGAAGTTTTTGCAATTATTTTTTCAAATAATTTCTCTAGCTCTTTATTTCTGGCTTTTCCTTCTGGGCCTCCTAAGATGTGCCTATTGGTGTGCTTGATTGTGTGCCAGTTTCCACGGGCTCTCTTCATTTTTTCCTTCATTCTTCTTTCTGCTGCTCAACCTGGACAAATCTGATTTTTTTGCCTTTGAGTTCACCGAGCATTTCTTCTGCTCCCTGCAAACTGCTCTTGAACCCTCTGTTCAACTTTTCACTTCTGTTATTATAATTTTTTGTTACAGAATTTCCGTTTGGTTCTTCTTCATAATTTCTATCTCATTATTGAAATTCTCATTTTGTTCATGTATTGTTTTCCTGATTTCCTTTAGTGCTTTGTCCATGTTTCCATTTACCCCATTGATCCTATTTATTAGAGTTCTAAGATCTTTAATTGGTAATTCTGGAGACTGCCCATCCTCTGGAATAATTCTCATTAAAATCCTTTTTCTTTCCTGTGACTGGCCATACTTTCCTGTCTCATTTTATGTTTTGTAATTTTTTTGTTGCATACTGGACCTTCTGAGTTTTATATTGTAGTCACGTTGGAAATCTAGTTCTCCCAATCTTCAGTC
>PVKH010012394.1:0-17350 GCA_004027955.1 Chaetophractus vellerosus | reverse complement strand
AACTTAGCCTAGTGTTGTGGGTTGCCTAAGAGTTGCCTTCTGAGAGCCTCCTTGTTGCTCAAATATGGCCTCTCTCTAAGCCAAACTCAGCATATAAATGCATTACCTTCCCCCAAGCATGGGACATGACTCCTGGGGATGAGCCTCCCTGGCACCGAGGAATTACTACCAAGCACCACCTAGCAATGCAACTGGAAGAAGACCAGAAGAAGAAGAGGGAAAAGGTAAAGACAAATGAGTTTATATGGCTAAGAGACTTCAAAATGAGTCGGGAGGTCATCCCAGAGGTAACGCTTATGCACACCTCAGCAGAATCTCATAGGCTGCCAAAGTGGATACTACCTCAAATAGTGGGGCTCCTGAGGGCTCTGGAGACACCCAAATCCTATGGTCAGGGCAGATAGCTCTGGAGTTTGGTGCCTTGCCTGTGGGCCCTACTTTGGTGTTTGTGCTCCTGAGAGTGACAGAGTTGGACTCAATTATGGCTTTCCTACATATGGCTCATCTGTCCCTTCTGTTTGAACCTATACTTGGTGCTGGAGTTTGTGGGTGTACATCCAAGAAACTGGAATCTTTGGGCTGTCCATGTGTCAGCTGGGCCCAGAGCCTCAGCAGAGTTGCAACACCTACTCTCCAGTTCACTGGACTCACGCAGGACAACCACCAAGGAGTTGAGGATTGGCAGCCACCCTACCAAAAAACAAGAGAGCCTAAAACTTCAAGCAAGAGAGTTCCATCCATTGGCTATATGGGATTGAAGCCCCCTCACCATCTGGGATGGCGATGTTGGAGTGGACATCACCATCCCAGAATCCTCAGGATTGGGGAATGAACTATGGCCTAGCATAGACTTACTGTTATTGTACTGTGGACATATTGTGATTCTAGCAATGGAAGAAATTACAACATTGATGTGGAGGCAGTGGCCACTGGAGGTTCTGGGGGCAGGGAGAGGAAAAGTCAGTTGTAATACAGGGACTTTTTTAGGACTTGAGTATCATCCTGAATGACATTGCAGCGAAAGATATAGGCCATTTTATATCATCCCATAACTTTCAGAACTGTATGGGAGAGAGTGTGGATTACAGGGTAAACTGTGGTCCATGCTCAGTGGCAATGCCCCTGGATGCGTTTATGAATGGCAATGAATGTGCCACACTGGTGAAGGATGTTTAAGTGGGAGGGGGAGTGGGACATATGGGAATCCCTATATTTTTTGTGTAACATTATGTAATCTAAGTATCTTTTAAAAAATAAAAAATAATTTAAAAAAATAGGGGATTCCCATATGCTCTACCCTCTCCCCCTCCCATACACATCTTTCATTAGTGTGGTACCTTTGTTACAATTGATCAACATGTACTGAAGCATTGCTATTAACCATGGTCTATAGTTTACATCATAGTTTACACTTTGAACCACACAATTTTATAGGTTTTGACAAAATGTATAATGGCCTGTATCCATCATTGCAATGTCATGCAGGACAATTCCAATGTCCCAAAAATGCCCTATGTTTCACCTATTCTTCCCTCTCCCTTCCCTCAGAACTTTTGGTGGCCCCTGCGTTTATATCAATATTACACGTTCTTTCATTGCTAGAATAATAATAAGTCTACTTTAGTCCATAATTGCATTCTCCCCTTATGTTTGTTCATTTCTCAGTCTTGAGGACTGTGGGATGTTGATGCCCACTCTGTTTCTAATTGAGATAGGGCTTCGAACCCATTGGGCAGATGGATGGAACTGTCTTGCTTACATTTGTGGATACTGTGTTTTTTGGGGACGTGCATTGTCCATCATCATCCCTTTGTTAGTTGTTCTGAGTGAGTCCAATGAACTGGATAGTAGTTTTGATAAATATTTTGTACGCATAGAATAAAGCAAAAGAACTCATATTCCTTATTTACATGTTAGGTTATCCTTAATGAATCAGTTCATGACTATAATCAGATTTCATCAATAAAATAAGCTGACTACCTTCATGCATAATATACTTATATTTATGTCTTAGGAATAGTATACAAAAGCTCACAATAACATGTATCTGCTCTGTTTGCCAGACAAGAGAGAAAGGAAATCATGCTGTCTTGTACAGAGGGAAAAAATTAACTGTTTTGACTCTTCTGTTCATTCTGTTTATTTGTATTCCTGTATCTTCTAAATTTTATAAAGCTCAAATACTAATTGAAGTTACCATTTGGGGAACTAAAAAGAAAGCAATCCTTCAATGTAAATATTTGATCTAAAAGAATGATAAATGAATATAGTAAAACATTTGGCATGAGTAAGTTCTGTATAGCAACATAAAGAAAATGAACAAGTAGGCCATGATTTAGAGTAATTTTTGCATTTAAATATATAAATAATAAACAGAACCAATAACAACTGATCTTTAAAATAATTTCCTTGTTTGTTGATGGCTGTATGATTTGTAATGTTCTTTAAGATGCAGGTAGAACCACTATTAATGGACACAATGAAGTATTTAAGTAATCTCAAAATAATCACCCAACACCTATTTCCTATATTCTCCACGTATGCCTTTGTCATGTTGTATAGTATTGATATAGCATAGAGAAGTGACATTTAGTATAACACACGCATACCTCTATGTATGTTTCACAAAAGTATGGTTATTAAGTTGCTGTTACAGATAGAAAAATCTCTGAGACGTGTGTATTTAAGAAAAGGCCATGGGATATTTTAAAGTTAATCTGAGATACTAAATTTCTCAAGATTATTGTAGGCTGCATGGAAGATGATTATTCTATAAATAATATGCACTAAACATTTGCATTCAATATGCTAACAACTTCCCCAACCTTTGAAATACCTATAAAAGCATACTAGTATAGAGTTGGGCATAATTTTTTAAAAAGAGTTAATAGAAAATATGTGATTCTTATTATATATAGTATACATTTGAAGTGTTTTAAGAAAATGAGGTTAAAAATTCACTGTAATGAGAAAATAAATATAACATTAAAACAAATTAAAAGTTAAAAAAATATTTAGCAAAATAGAAAACCTATGATGAAATTGGGCAATAAAAAAAACCCACAAATAAACTAAAATTGAAAAAGTATAAAGAGATATGGATCCAGCAGAGATTAAAAAGAAAATTAAATAACATTTAAAATTTTTTATTTCAGTAATTTAGCTAACCTAAATGAAACGAGTATATTTCTGTAAAAATGTAACTTACCTGTGGAGATTCAAGAAGAAATAAAAAATTTGAAGAGACCTTTAAAGACATTGAATTAATAATTAAAATCCTTTTAACAAAGAAAATATTAGGCCCAGATACTTTTATGGATAATACCACCATATTTTCAAGAAAAAGATTATTCTAATTGTTTACAATGTTTTCCCAAAAATAGAAAAAAAGGGAACACTCCCTGTTGTAGATTATAGTATTATTTCTAACTTTTTCCCTCTCTCCTTAGATTAAGCTAATACATCCTCATGTACCATTCCTATTGACTTTGAGCTGGGCTGTGAGAATGTCATGTCACAGGTAGTGATTGATCTCCCATCTCCTGGGTCCTGAAGTGTGAAGACATGTGGAACTCAATTGAGCACAGCCTAGCTCAGCTTTCCTCTAGCTGACATGCAAATCCGTGGGAAAAAAGTAAATTTTTTTGTTTGTTTAAGCCACTTATATTTGGGGGTTGTTTGTTATCACTGCAAAAACTGACTTGCAAATTCATTTTATGAGATCATGTTACCTTGATCCTCAAACTAGGAAGGATAGTAGGAACAAAGAAGAATATAGTGAAATCTCATTCATGAATATAGATGCAAAAATCCTAAGCAAAATAATAGCAAATGCAGTGATGTTTAAAAAGATTATGCAGCATGATCAAGTTGGGCTATTCCCAGGAATTCAAGGATGGCTTAACACCAGAAAATCTTTAAACATCACTTACCATATTAACAGATTAAAGGAGAATTTTTATGATATCTACAAACATTTAATGAAATGCAATATTTATTCATATGAAAAGGAACCTCCTAGTAAAATAATAATAGAGTACAAACATTACTGTTAATGGTAAGGCACTGGAAGTCTTCTCTTTAAGAATCATTAAAAAGACAAATATACATCACCCTTCTTATCCAACAGTGTACTCGATATTTTAGCCAGCACAGTAAGACAAGAAAAAGAAATAAGATTATGAAAGAAGAATTAAATTGTACATATTCACAGATGATTGCTTTCATAAAAAATTAATAGAATTAACAGTAATAAAAGATATCTTGGGAAGATGGCTGCCTATACACAACTTGATTGTATTTCTCTATAGCACCAATGAACATAAACCTGCTGGGAACATCAGTGACCTAATGTGACTTCCCCAAAATACTGACATCATTCTAACTTTGTTTATGAACTAATGTTCATTACATTTACAAATATGAGCTAGGGTAGAACAGACTCTATGTAGGAATAAACATAATAAGTTTTTCAAGGCCAGTGTAAGAAAAACGATATAATCTTTTAAAATTCCATTTATTAAAGGACCTTAATAGATAGTTAGCCTGTGTTCTTGGATATGAATATTCACAATTGTAAAGGTTCACCCAAACTTATATATAGAGTCAATTCACATGCAATGAAAATCCCAACAGGGTTCTTTCATGAAATTTTCAAAATTACTCTAAAAGTCACATGGAAGAATAAAGACCCCTCAAAAGCCAAGACTCCTTAAGAAGAAGTATAAGGTGGGGAAGTCTTGTTTTATCAGTAATCAGGATTTAACATAAAGGTATAGTAATTAAGGAACTGTACTTTGGGATAATGATAGCTATCTCACCAGTTGAATAGAATAGAGAGGCCAGAAACAGATTGAAGCTCATATTTAAGCTTGATTTATGAGATAAGAGAGACCAGTTGGCCTGTGGAGCTTTCATCACTTCTGTCCTGCCAACAAGGAAAAAAGCTAAACAAAACTGAAAACCAAAAGTCTTTGAAGAAACATCAGAGAATTGAGGTCACAGTGCAAACTACCACCCTGAACTGGATATGTAGACAGATACAGAAAAGTACAGTTTACCTGGAATAGAAATCACTGTTAGACCTAGCACTGGGTAGAAATATTTAAAAGGTGATTAACTGCTGGAGGCTGAGTGTGGGCTACATTGTTTGATTAGTTGCTGGAGGCTAGTGTGGGATAGCTTAAGAGATGAAAACTTCTAGAGATCCAGTCTTGGGGAGGGCTGGCATACTTTCATAATACCCCTCCAGGTTTCCAGTGTGAAGACAGGAGAAAAGTCCCCTCATGCTGCCTGCAGAGGGAGGGGGAATTAACCATTTTGAAATTTTCCTAGAGCATTCTATTCTTAACAAATGCCTGCCCTCAATTTTAAACTATTGACCAGAGCCTAACCAACATGGGGAAAGGGAAATATCCAACTCTAGCCCCCTCCAGCCTTTGATGTAAAGGGAAGAGGAATACCCAATTTTACCTCCCTCCAGCCTTCCTATCTCACATAATGGGTGAGAAAAAAAAAAAGCTGAGCACACTTGTGAAGGTCATAGCCCAGAGGCTCACTAAAAAATTGACACCTAATCATAGGGATATAGAATGCTTCCCTTTCCCCACCCCCCTCTTTTTTTTTTACCACCCTATCAATAGGGCTCTTGTGTAATAATAGAGGGTTAAAGTTAAAAAGAACTGCAAGGTTTAAGAGGGAGTCTCTAAGGAAATCCATAGACAACAGGGAAGATAAAAACAAGGAGATTTTAGCCTGACACCTACAGTTACAGCAAGCACTATGCCTAATTCCTAGCCAGATAAACATAAATCTTCACATTAAAGGACTATTTACTTCAATTCCTTTTACCCTATACAACATGTCTGGCTTTGAACCAAAAATTACAAGGCAGAAAACACAGTGTGAAGAGACAGGGCAAGCATCAGAACCAGACTCAAATACAGCAGAAGTTTTGAAATTGTCAGACTGAGAATTTGAAATAACTATGCTAAGGGCTCTAATGGAAAAGCAATGCATGGCAGTAGACAACATGCAAGAACAGATGGATAAAGCAAGCAGAGAGATGGATACTTCAAAAATCAAAAGGATGGGGGCCAGCTATAGCCCAGTGGATAGGGCGCTGGTTTATCACATGGGAGGCCCTGGGTTCAGTTCCCGGGGACCTCTCCGAGCAGGCAGACCGCCTTGAGAGGGCAAGCTGCCGTGGGCGGGGCAGAGCCACCACGGGAAGAGCAAGTCGCCTGCAAACGGAGCAGGGCAGGCCGCCTGCATAGTGAGCTGACTCGGCGCATCGCTGCAGCGGGGGGAGACAGGGCAGACATAGAAGAACACAAAAATGAACACACAGCAGGAGCAAGCAGAGAGGGGAGGGGATATGTAACAAAAAAAATCAAAAGGAAATGCTCAAAAAAAATGTAATAGAAATGACACTCCATTGATTGGATATGGCCAAGGAAAGAATGATTGAGCTTGAAGATTTATCAATAGAAACTGACAAAACTGAAATACAAAGAGAAAAAAACACGAAAAAGATGGGACAGAATAGCTAAAAACTATGGGATAATTACAAAAGTTTTTACATACATATAATGGGAATTTAAAAAGGAGAGGAACAAGAGAAAAGAGGAGAAATATTTGAAATAATAATGGCTGTAGAATTTTTCAAAATTGTCAGACACCAAACACAGATCCAGGGAGCTCAGAGACCACAAAGCTGGATAAACACCTAAAAATCTATATCTAGACATATCATAATCAGACTGTAGAAAATCAAAGACATGGAGAAAATCTTGAAAGAGCCAAAAGATAAAAACTCTTTATCTGTAGAGAAACAAGTTTAAGAAGTATATTGGACTTCTCCTCAGAAACCATGTGTAGCAGTTTGGTATTTATGAATTCCAAAAATCGATATTGGATTATATTTTTAAACTAATCTGTTCCTCTGGGTGTATTAGATTGTATTATCTTCAGAGATTTCACTTTACTTGATTAAATAATGATTAAGGCTTTGGGCCACATGAGTAGGATGTTGAGTCCCTAACCCCTTGGTGGGCGGGGACTCACAGAGAAAAATACAAGGCACAGGAGTCAGTTAAAGTTTTGATACTGGAACCCTGGGAGGTAAACACAGAGAAGCAGATATGTTAGGAGAGAGAGAAGGCTCCATTAGACACGGCCGAGGCCCTGGGAAGAGAGATGAGCCATTGGCCTGCGAGTTTACAGCTGGCTTTGTGGAGAGAGCAGAGCAGCTGAGCGCAGAGATGAACAAGCCTCAGGAGAGAGACAAGACTTATTCCAGCCTACAGCTGATTTTGGAAGAAGCTGGGAACACAGAGCCGGAAGAGGAATCGTGAACCCTTGCAGATGTTGGCAGCCATCTTGCTCCAACATGTGGCAACAGACTTTGGTGAGGGAAGTAACTTATACTTTATAGCCTGGTAAACTGTAAGCTTCTACCCCAAATAAATACCCTTTATAAAAGCCAACAGATTTCTGGTATTTTGCATCAGCACCCCTTTGGCTGACTAAAACATCATGCAAGCAAGAAGAGAGTGGAGTGAACTATTTAAATTCTGGAAAGATAAAAGCATCAACCTAGAATTCTGTATCCAGTGAAATTATCCTTCAAAAGTGAAGGAGAAATAAAGACTTTCTCAGAGAAGCAGAAGTTGAGGGGATTTGTCACCAGTGGACCTGTGTTGCAAGAAATGTTAAAAGGAAGTTCTTTGGAGAGAAGGAAAATGACCTAGGTCAGCAACTCAGATCTACATAAAGAAAGAGTGTTCAAGAGGGAATAAATGACATAAGAGGAATTGCAGATTCCTAGGGAAAGGGTGCTAAATTCAATAAATGATACTGTAATAATGGAACAGAAGTGAAATTAGACCTTTATGTGTGTTAACACCACACATAAAAATGAGCCACTAATGGATTAAAGGTGAAAATGTGAAAGGGAAAAATTTAAAGTTCTAGAAGAAAATAGAGGAAAATATATTTGACATCAAGTTAGGAAAGGATTTCTTTAAAAACAGAGTAAGCATAGCCATAAAGGTAAAGATGGTTGAGTTCAATTTCAGTGGCGTTAATAACTTCTGTTCATCTAGAGATCTCATATAGAGCATGAAAAGACAAGTCATAAACTGGAAATAAACTGGAAAAAGATACTTGAAATATAATTGCATAAGGATTAATACTCAATCATATATATATATATATATATATATATATATATATATATGGGGAGGGGGAGAGAACTACTGCAAATCAATAAGAAAAAGACAACTCTAAAGGAAACTAGGAAAATACATGGGTAGGCACTTCCTAGAAGAGGACATATAAATAACTAATAACCATATGAAAAGATGATCAACTTTATAGCTATCAGAGAAACATTAAAATCACAGACATACCAATTCATATAGATTCACAAAAATTAAAATATACTTGCTGTAGCAGTTTGATATTATTTATGAATTCCAAAAATAGATATTGGATTATGTTTGTAAACTCTTCTGTTCCCCTGGGCGTGATTAAATTATGATTAGGGCTTTGATTGGGCCACATCAGTAGAATGTTGAATCCCTGCTCCCTTGGTGGGCAGGGACTCATGCAGAAAATGACAGGACAGAGCAGAGATTTAGAGTTTTGAGCTAGAGCCTGGGAAGTAAACACACAGGAGAAGAACACAGAGGAATAGAGACAGCTCCATAGACACAGCAGAGGCTCTGGGAAGAGAGATGAGCCATTGGCCTGATGGTTCACAGCTAGCCTTGTGGAGCGAGCAGAGCAGCTGAGCCTGGAGATAATCAAGCACCAGGAGAGAGAAAAAGCCTAGAGACCCTGACAGTGTACAACTGATCTTGTGGAGAGGACAAAGCAGCTGAGCCCAGAGAGAAACGAGCCCCAAGAGAGAGACTAGACTTATCCCAGCCTACCACTGACATTGGAAGAAGCTGAGACCACAGATCCTTATGAGGAAGAGGAAGGCTGAATGTTGGCAGCTGTTTTGCTCCAACACTTTGATGAGGGAAGTAACTTATGCTTTATGGCCTGGTAACAGTAAGCTTCTACCCCAAATAAATACCTTTTACAAAAGCCAACAGATTTCTGGTATTTTGCATCAGCACCCCTTTGGCTGATTAATAGTTTTGCTAAACCAGGCGTTGGCAAGGCTATGAAGCAATGGGAACTCAATCTATGGTGTTGGTGGTGGCGGTGTGTGGTAAATTGTTTGTTATTTTAGAAAACATTTTGACAATACCCCATAAGGTTGAAGATGTGTATTCCCTGTAGCCTAGCAATTCTACTCTCAGTGTGAGAAGTTTATATGGTTGCCAGTTTTGAAATACAGAATGCCCAGTTAAATTTAATTCCAGAGAAACAAGAAATAATTTTTTAGTATACTTAGGTCCCAAATACCTCATGGAACATGCTTATACTAAAACATGTTTCATATTTTTATAAAGTTCAAATTTAAATGGGCATCCTGTATTTTATCTGGAAAACCTACAAGCTCATATACATGTGCCCCAGGAAACATTTATGAGATTGCTCATAGCAGCATTATTTGTAACACAAAAATAAACAAACTGGAAATAACCCATGCATTTATCTATTGGAGAATGCATGCATAAATTGTGGGATATTCACGCAGTGAAAGTGGATAAACTCTTGTTACACACATCCTCTTGGTGAACATCACAAATATTGAGAACAAAAAAGGCAAGTCACAGAAGAAATGGATACAGAGTGATTTCACATATATAAATTCAAACAGATGCAAAAGCAAACAGTATTTTTTTAAAGATTAATATATATGTGGCAAAACAATGCTGCAAAGCAAGAGAAACATGAATACAAAATTCGTGATTGTAATTACTCCTGGGAGAAAGAAGGGAGATGTGACAGGGAGGGGCACCCAGGGAGTTTCAAAGTTCTTGGTAATATTTTACTTCTTAAGCTGGCCGGTGGGTACATGAGTTTATGTTTTATGATATTAAATACTATAAAATAAATACATGTAGGTATGTGTATTGCAGCATAGTTGGCAAATTGTGAACCCAGGATCAAACCAATGACTGATTGCAAAGCCCAGATCTTTTTCCAGTATATTTCCCCATGTAAAGCCTTCAGTTCTTAGACAGAAAATGTTCTCAGAGTACAGTTAAGTTGAACTTTTATATTCACAACAATGAAATGTGCTCTCTTGAGAAGAAATAATAAAAATAATACCAGGAGAGAAAATATCAGACAGTGCATTATGAATAATGAGTAATTACTGTTTTGTGGATTTTTTGTTTCCATTTTTGTATATATGTGTATAATGATATAAACTGTAATTCTTACTGTGAGTTATGGTTAAAAAATTTGAAAACCTCTGAAATGGAGAAATCATTTCCCAGTCTTAATTTAACTTTAACAAGACTAAAAATGTGATGCCAGCACAAAAGGGGATTCGTTTCTATTCTGTTTCCCAACAAAAATTCCAATTTAA
This sequence comes from Chaetophractus vellerosus, assembly GCA_004027955.1. NCBI lineage: Eukaryota > Metazoa > Chordata > Mammalia > Cingulata > Chlamyphoridae > Chaetophractus > Chaetophractus vellerosus. The sequence goes on along the minus strand of PVKH010012394.1, from coordinate 6,855 downwards.
AATGTCACAAACTGATTTTATGAACCACCTAATCTTCCAGCATTGCCTGGCTTGTTGAATGGCAGCACAGATCCACAAATATGGCTCATAGTCTAATTTCCTCCATACACCATATTCATCGAACCTCCTAAGCCTGTCAAAATGGTCTTCCAGCCTGATGCTTTGTTGTTGTTTTTTTTAAACCACTTTAAATTCTTCCACCTCTGTGCAAATATAGTGACCTCTCTAAAGTACAAATTTGATAGTGTTACTCTCCTGCTTAAAAACTTTGGTGGACTCTGTCTTCAACATAAGGGAAACCAAACTACTTTTTGCAGTAGACTAATCCTACCTCTCATGCCCTATCTGAACCCCTTAGTCATATTTCCTCCACTTCTTCCCAAGAACAGCCATCACAGTGAACTGCTTGCAACTCCCTTTACTCACCACATTCACTATCATCTCTGACAACCTGTCACTGGTAATCTCCAGCCAAACCTGGGCTAGCATACTCTGTTCTCCTTCTTCCCTACCATGTTTACGTTCTCCTGTTTACTGGTATCTCTTCTCCTCACTGGCCTGCTGTTTCAGAAAGGGGTGCCAATGCAAAGTACCAGAAATCTGTTGGCTTTTATAAAAGGTATGTATTTGGGATGAAAGCTTACCATCCCAAGGCCATGGGATGTCCAACTCAAGGTACCTTAAGAGGTACTTTCTCACCAAAGTCAGCTGCCCTGTGTTGAAGCAAGATGGCCGCGGAGCTCTGCCTAGGTTTGTTTTCCCCTATGGGCTTCCTCTTCCTCCTGATCTCAGCTGTAGGCTGGCAGAGGCCCTGTCTCTCAGGCCTTCCCCTCTCTCCTGTCATAGGGCTCGTTTCTTTCCGGGCCTTCTATATCAGTCTCAGGTGTTCTGTTCTCTTCCCAAGGTCGGCTGCAAACTATCAGATGAACTGCTCATTTCTCCCCGGGGCCCAGGGCAAAAATGACAGAGCTCTCTCTCTTCCTGTGTGTCTTCTTGAGTGAGTGTCCATTTTATATCAGACCCAGCAAGGGGGTGGGGACTCAACCTGGGTCATGCCCTCTGCCATAGTCAAATCTAAAAACCTGTTCTTAACTGGTATGCTAATCAAGACATCTCAGCTGAATTTGATGCAATCAAAGGTTATCACACCAGAGGAATAGACTAGTTAATAAACATAATCTTTCTCTTTTTTTGGATTCATAAAATAATTTCAAACTGTCACACTTGCTAAGCTCCTTGAGGTCATGGAAAGAGACTTGTTCACCATATCATCCTAAACACTTACCTAGTTCCTGACACATAGCCAATTTTTTGGTTGGTTGAATTTATTTGCCTATGGACCAGAAAACATTTATTTCTGTAAAATTTCAGATTAGACCATATGTAACTAGTTATTCAAAAGTTATATTGAATTAGGCAGCTTCTCTGAATGTGCCCCCCTTCAGTGATCTCAGCAGTCTGAGGCACTTCTCAGAGGCATATGAATAAACAATGGGATTATGCAGTGGTGGAGTGTTAAATCTTTTCCAGAATCATACAGATCTTACCAGTGGATGGAGGACTTTCTCCATGGTAACATTACCTTGAATGCAAGAGCTCCGAGCACTCTGAAAGCACTCAGGGATGCAGTCCCTGCCAAATTCAAATCCTGTTTAGCAGAAACCTTGGACAGAAAAGAGTGCTCATAGAAGAAATGATACCACGTATTCCATTTATTGATGAGATGAAAAGACACAAACTGTGATCTGTGGATTTCTGTATTGTAATTATTGGCAGGAAAGACTGGTACACAGTACCTCCTCTAAGCAAGAATCCAAATATGAAAAATATATTGTTTCTTTTTGGGGAATCAAACAATAGTAGAGCCAATTGACTCCAATGTCCCTTTGTCCTCTGTGCTTCTAACTTGCATAAGGGTTTGCAATTTATAAGGGTAAACATTGGATAAGTTTCTAACACTCTTTGAAACACCCAGAATTACTGAGGCACACAAACACTAATATGGGTGCAGAGAGGCAGAAACAGATGAGATGTCAACAGTAAGCACTAAAGAATTAAAAGGGGAGGGAACACTATATGAGGCAGAGCAGCATCTAACCAGTAATTAAGGTGATTATAAATGCCAAGGCACAGATAGATTTAAATGTGTGATTTCAGGCTTTTTCAGCTTAAATTCTTTGTTTTTGGAGAAATTTGGAAGCAAACTAGGAGCAAAGGTTATTATGAAATAGTAAATAGCAGGATTATTCTGTCCGTAGTTAAAAAAAAATCTTTTAAACTCATCGCTCTGGAAAAGGTTGGAAGGAATCAACATTTTAAATCTCTATCACATGTGTTACCCTTTGTGGGAGGGGGTGGGGGAAGCATCATTTGAAGGTTTCATTTTATTTTTGTCAACTTGGTAAACCCTGAAAATGAAATAAACTGAAGTAATTCATTCATTTAGCAAATTATTATCAAGTGCCTACTATGCTTCAGGTAAAGTTCTAGACTCTTGAGATACACAGTAATCAAAACCAAGTTCTCTTTCCTTGTGGAACTTATATTCTATTGGGATAGGTAGAACAGAAAATAAACATAAGAAATTAGAGTATGGTATACAGTAAAAATTAGAAGGGGACGATGCTATGGTGGGAAAAAAAAGTAGAGCGGAGGGAATGGGCTGGTATTTTGAATAGACCAGTTGATTAGGTGCCAGAGAAAAAAGAATTAAGCAAAGAATAGGAGGAGGTGAGGAAGTTAGTCATGCAGGTGTCTGGAAAAGGGCATTCTAAGGGGAACAGCCAGTGCATGCTTATTTGTTCATGGAACCAGAAGGAGGCCAGAATGACCAGTGTTGTAATTAGTTTATTGGTTAAGCTAATGCAATGAAATCTTTGTGTCTGATCACAGTAGAAATTTATATGGTGTCCAGTGATGGCAGCTCTGCCACCTTCAACACCTAACTTTCGAGGTCACACTAGACATTGACATCCAGCAGATGGTGGAAAAGAGTATGAAGAATTCTGAGAGGTTTTTATGGGCCAGTTTGCCGAGGAGTCAGGGGTTTCCCAGGATGAGGGACTTTCAGTGTTAGAACTAGGACAGTCCTGGTTTTCTATGGGGTTTTAGAAACGGCATTCTGGCTGTGTGCTAGGATAGATAGAAGGAAGAAATGGAGTCAGACAATCGGGACAGATCATATGGGATGGACAATTGGAAGGAGATGGGTTTTGACTGAGATGAGAAGAAATTATAAGGTTTTAAAGAGGAGTATTAATCTAGTTATTACACTTTTTATTTAACAAAACACATATTTCTTTAAAGGCCGGGCAATCTTTCAAGCATTTAAAAATATACAATAATGTAATCCTCCTTCCAGCCTTAGAAAATGAGTCCCATTATCCCCATTTTTTCAGAGGAGGAAATTGAGGCATATGGAGGTTTGGTATCTTGCCCAAAGTTATTGAGTACTCATTGATGAAGCTGGCATTCAAATCCAGGCAGTCTTGCTAATGACCCCATGCTTTTAGCCACTACAATTTTCACCACTGAAATAATTTGCAGAGTTTTGCAGAATCCTCAGGTGAAAAACAATGAAGTTTGTCTGTTATTGTCTCTCTCACTTCCAGGAGCAACTTCTCTCCCTCCTCCAGGTAGCCGTGTGGCCCTGTCACTCTCTACCTGGGCCTGCCTCCAGAGGAATGGTGACCATAGGCAATAAACTTTCCCTTTCTAGTGGATAGAAAACGGAGTTTTAAAAAAGAAGAAAGGTTACTTTAATAACAATGTCAAAACTCTGGCCCCTACTGGCTCCCCAATATCTTCTTTTCCTTATTTCATAAAGTCATATTAAGTTCTGTGGCCTGATAATACATAACACTTGCTTTACATCAATATATATTTTATTATTGCCTTAAGTAAAATTTCATGATTTAAGTTCATGCTGTTGTGACTTTTTAATCCAACAGGATCTAAATATTGTAAAATCCTACCATCTGCTAATATAGACCACTGTTTTGAAAACAGAGTGAGTGGAGTAAGCACTGTGGATTTGTTCAGGTCAAATTCCATAATAGAGTAAATATTAATTAAATACCTTTCAGATCCACAAAATTCCAAGGATATCAAGAGATAAATATACATAGTTAATTTCCTAATACTTTTAAAAAATGAGATGGCTTTGGAAAAAATAATGGTGATAACAGTGCTAAATACCAGCAGATAGGGAAAAAAAAAGACAACAACAGACTAGGACAAAGCAGTAAGAAAAACTAATATGAACAATGAAAAAAAGAGTGTACCAATCTTGAGAGTAGAGACAAGGTAAGGAAAAGGTATCAAAAGAGATGGTCATAAAATGATTACCCAAGACCAGACTGCACTTTCCATCAGTTCCCCATTAAATAAATTTGTTTTTCAGTCAAACTATATAAAAAATCTCCATCAGCAATTTGCATTGCTAGATAAAACAAGATATGTTTATATATGGAGAATAATGCATTTTCATTGCTCACATGATTTTTCTTCATAAAAACACAAGAGCTCATCTCTTGTAAGCTTGAATACTATTGAATATTTCTAGTATGTGTCTAAAATCGTTAAAACTTCCTTCTGAGGCCTCAACTTTCATCCGAGGCAAGCATTTAACTACTTACATACATTGGTAGTATTGCAATAATGCAATTAGTATATTTTCATTTCATTCATAAATTGAGAGGAGAATGCCTCTCCAAATTTCATTAGTGCATTATGGCTTGGGCTTCAGGCTAGGCAGTAAATCTAATGAATATGAAAGTATACTTCCTTCCACCAGCTTCTAATTACCACGGAACAAAGGAATTAGGATATATTCATGGAGTTTCTAATGTTAATGAGCTTCATATAAGTTGAAATTCATTACTGGCCTTTAGTAACTAAATCTTAAACAGGAGTTAAACAGTCCAACCTCAATTGTCATATTTCAGACTTGAATTATTAAAAAACAAAAGATTTGAATATAAATATCAAAATCTGTAGTATCCAAAATAGGAATATATCAAATGGAATATTGAGGTTTGGGGAAAAAGTAGAACTTGCAATTATATCACTTTAAGTTTATTATAATTATTCTTCGTATATTGCACTATTTATATAAAACTGTTTTTCACCATCAGAATACTAAAGATTAGCAAAAACTTTATTGCTTCTGTAAGACATACCTGACAAGAATCATCTTCGGAAGTCAGCCTGACAGATTCAAAGAGCTCAATGCTTGGTTACTAGGGTTATCACCAAAGTGTTCACTGGGACCACTTAAGAGTTTTCCTATTTTTAAATTACTTAAAGGAAGTTCTTTAATTAGAAGTTCAATAAATAAACAGTTGGGAAGAATCAAAACACTGCCTGGTCACCTATAGGCAGATTTATTACATTTATGCCAGTAATTAATTACAATTTACACACCAGAAGTGCTACTCACCAATCTCATCTCACTTATTTTATCTTTAGCCAAACTAATTTAGTGTAAAGAACTCTTCACTTTACCAGTTGCCACTTTTCGTTTAGAAACAACAACAAAAAAGCTAAGTGGTAACAATTTAGTGTCATAGTCGAGGCACATTTGTTTTGGTAGAGAGTGGATATTGAGGACTATTGGGTATTTCTGGTTTAGAAATATAGATATGAATGATTTATGGTTAAATAACAATGCAAACATGGTAAACTCTAGGCCTCATAGTGTTTATATGAGCATGCAAGCACTCCATTTGCAAGGCTAAGCAAAGGACAAACTGAACTTCTACTGAAGAAACTAAACTCTGAGTGTTTTGTAATTAACAGGCAAGAATGGCATAGCCAATTTCAGACAACACCAATTATGCACTTGGAGTCAAGGGTCCTTCCCGAAAAGGATGGGAAATCCATTTTTATGAGAGTACATGTGTATGGTAAGAGCTGTTCAACATTGCTAAGCTTCATAGGGCAGCCAGACTAAACTTTAAAAATGTGTTAATCTTAGTTCATATAATTTTAATAACTCGGTAAGCTCTGTGAGTGACTTAATTGTATGTAAAAATGAACATCCATGGAAATACACATTATCTACTCAAGAAAACTTAAGGATTTGTATTTTGCATCAATTCTCAGTCTGTTATGCAGAGCCTCACAGCAGTGGACCATTGCCCATACTTTCAGAATCATTGACCTTCAGACATTGTAACATCTCTAGACTCGACTGGCCCTGGGGGCTTTGCAGCCTCACTCACAGATGAGAGAATGATGTGAAAGGCTTTCTGCCTTATCTGCTCCTGTTTTTCATTTTCTGGGGCTGTTTTTTTCTCTTTCACTTATCTTTGGCTCTTTGAATGTGCACACTGCCGAGTAGTAGACAGTATCTTCTATCTATTTTGGAAAAATAAGACTCTTTCTTATCTTTATTAAATTGTGCTAGGACTGCCTTCATCTGTGCTAGGCAATTTCCAAGTACTCCTCTAATTTCTGGATTCTGCCCATTTAGTGAATTTTTTTTTAAATTTCACATAGGCTTAGGCCTCCTAGTCTTTAGGAGAATCCACTAAGAGCAGTGCAGCTGCAGAATCATGATCTTATTGGCAGCATCTTCTTTCTGTCCTTGTGGGCCAATTCGACCATACCCGCCATGTTGGTCTTAAAGTCAATTTCCAGTTCTCAGTGAGGGTCTCAGTTGTTTCGTTCTGCTCAATCACTGTAAAATTTTATTTAGGGGTAATATGATATTTTTAGAATATAAATTTATAAAGAATTCACTTTTAAATATATTGGTTATTTTTTTTTCTTTCAGCACACTTTTAAAAAAATTATTTATTTTATATATATATATATATATATTGAGGATACACTGATTACATAAATATTACA